>PVIU01007669.1:47249-90081 GCA_004026605.1 Ondatra zibethicus | reverse complement strand
GATTCTGCCCTCAGAAAATCTGTTAAACTCAATTAAAGACCTTCCTTTGGATGTGAACCAAAACTCTTACAGTAGGCCCCTTTTTCTCCACCAACCCTTTAAAATGACATAACCGGATGAAAGTCAGGTGACAGGGAGAACAAGGTGGAATTGAAAAGGGAAATAATCTGAGACTGTTTGTGTCTTATATTGATAGCAAAATAAATGCAATTATGGATCTTTAGTTATATCTTAAATGGATGGATAAAAATAAGTTGTATTATTAGTAAGCAAAGAACCAGAATATGAAATCTGAGTTAAAACTTTTTGTCTCCAATGAAAAGTGGGAGCAGGAAGAAAAAATCATGAACCATATGAATGCCAGATAAACAACTTGCTTCTCAAAGCAGTGACAAAAGAGTTGAACTAGCACATAAATTCTTAAAAGAACTGCAATTTAGTGCTCTGGAGTCTGGAAAAGAGAAGGGTGGGAAAACAAAAATGAGGGAAAGCCAAGAGAGTAAAGACATTGCTTAAAGCAATACCACACAAAATACAATTTAACGTGATCAATACCATAGATATAAAGATGACAACTTCATACCGGAAAGGAAAATGGAATAGTAAGAAGATACAGTAATCACAGACATAAGGTCCCACTTAGATAATCTCAAAATACATAAGTCAAAATTAAAATAATTGCTAAGAAAAAATTGTTTTAGTGGAGACTTAAATGCACAGATCTAAAGAAAGACAGACCATGCAAAGAAAAAATAATATAGAGGACAAAAACTGCAGCTTCAACAAATTTGACTTAACAGATACATTGAGAAATGTGTGGTTGGTAAACATAGCATGTGCTTTCTAATTATTCATGTACATAGACATACTAAAAGCTTCGCCTTGAATTAGGTTAAAAACACAATCTAAATAAATTACAACTTATTAACAACATACAGATTATATTATAATCTTTTAGCCTTTAATATACTGATGATACATTTTGTGTACAATTGCATATTACAGGGTAGTGCATGATATTTTAATAAATGAATTAAATGCATAATCATCACAGCAGAGTAACTGGTGTACTCATCACCTCAAGTATTTATCATTTCTTTGTGCTGGGAACATCAAGATCCTTTCCGCTAACTATTTTCAAATTTCCCACTAGTTTTTCACGTCAATTCTCTAAGCACAATACAAAAAGTTTGTAAATAAAAGGGTGGGACATAGCTCAATTATAGAAAAACTGCCCAGAATGAGCAAGATTCTGGGGTTTTGGTCTGCTGCACCTTAAAAAATAATAATCAAAAGAGCAACAAAAGAACTGTACATGTAATTAAAACCTAATAATACTGTTTACAAAAAACCAATTACTCAAGGAGGAAAGAACTCAAATTATTAAATAAATAAAGCAATAGCTGATGAAAATGCCACGTGATGTAATGTAGTAAGCAGGTAAAATGATGGGCGAAAGTCTACTGGTGGGAGCCACACAGACCCAAGGAGAGAGTCTATAGCTGGTGTTTGTACAAATGGACGTATAGCCTGCCACCTTCTTAGTTTCCATGTTTAAACTCATAGATTTGTGCTGTTCACAGGCATGGGAACAGAAGTTTCTTCTGAAGTTAGTGTGGGGACTTATAACAACTAAAAGCACTCAGGATAAGTGACTCTCACATGCTCGCCCTAAAGGAGACATCTGTATCAGCCTGCTCCTAGGCAGAGAGATAGTTTCAATTCCCTCAGTGCGGCAGGCATTGATAATTTGTCCAAGCTCCCGGACAGAATCCCCTAACTATGCTCCTATGTGCAACCCCAATTAAGCTGAATATTGGCGGGGGGAGAGACATGAAAGTAGGAGGAGGACTAATTAAAAGAAATGAAATGAAAACAGAATCAGAGGAAGTGGGAAGGCCCTAAAACAGGGGAATGGGGAGCGCACATGATGCTCATATACACTGTGTATATGGACAGAACTGTCAGAAGATGTTAAATCCAAAAACAACTAACTAAGAGAAAAGGAACAGTAAGGAGAATGACGAAAATGAAATTAGTCAACCATAAAATGAAAAATAAAAAAATCAGATATTTTTAAGATCAAGCAATAAGAAAATGATAAAAATAAAAAGGTCAGTGAAATATTTTAAAAAATTAAAGAAAAAGGTTATACTTTTCTAGTGGGTTTCATTATGAATCAGGAGAAACAAATATGTAAGCATGACAAAAGAGAAGGATTGTGGGAAATGGCTCAGTAAGTGCTCGCTGTGCAAGCATCAGGACTTCAGTGTGGCTTCCAGCCATCCGTGAAAGCCGAACACGTTGACATGTTGATGTGTATCTGTAACTCCAACACATGGAGGTGATAAAGAAGGCTCCCTAGAGCTTGCTGGCCAACCTGTCTAACCAACCATTGAGCTCCAAGTTCCTAGAGAGGCCCTATCCCAACAGAATGGAGTCCTTGCTAAAGACTCTCTAGGACAAACATCTGGCCTCCACACACATACACACACACACATGCACGCATGCATGCACACACACATTCACATGCATGCACACACACACACATGCATATGAACAAACATGCACACACGTGAGCTCACAACCATATAATGCCACACACATGCACAAAGAGAAGTTATATATTGTTTCAAATCATGCAAAATGAAAGCATTTAATCTTTACTGTTACTTTGCAAACCATCAGGGAAGTTTTTATTTAAATATATATCAGTTAGTAGCAAAGCAGCATCACACGTATTTTACAGAGGTCCTCACTTATGCAATAAAACAAAATGAAGAGACAAATATTCAAATAAGAAGTCAAAATTTTATGTGAAAAAATATATAACTGCATAAAAATAAAAAAGTAGACTGCTAAAATTGAGTATGACAACATGATAAATAAATGCCATCCAAAAGGAAAAAAAAAACAGCAGCTTACCTCTAACAAAATTCACTAGCAGCATAAATAGCAGTCAAATTATGGATAAAACCTATGGAATATGCGAGATAGCTTAATAAACCACTATGGAGAAATGTGAACATTGCTAAATGGAGCTTAATGAACATCCAAGTATACCGAAGTAGATGAAGTTATATGCCAACTATAGGATGACTAAGCGGATATGTAAAAAACATCATTTACTCATTTTTAACAATAAATTCCTGAGCTTCTGGGTTTTAGAATGTCAACCCACCCACACATGAAAGATGAGTTCTTCCGGAATGACTGTCTGTTGTGGCTGCTGTCACTGTAGATAACAGATCCACCTTTAGCCTTCCAACTGGGCTCACACCAATGATGCTCCAGCAAGCTTCTATGTCTTCAGGCTTCTTTAAAACTTCATCATTGATCTCTTATCCTGAGATTTCCCCCTTCTGAGGTTGAGTAGCTGCTTTCCTGCTTCTACAGCTTGCAGACAGCAATTGTGTGATTACTCAGACTCAAATCATGTAGCCCAGTATAACAAATCGCCCCTGACAATCAGTCTATTCTCTGATACAAGTATGGACAGATGTTAGAAGAAATTTTGTTGACATAAAAATGACTAGAACACCAAAATACCAGAGAAGATACACTTTGAGCAAATATAAAATACTATAAATTATTCATGCTATAAACACTTTATCATAATTGCATTTGTGTGTGTGCTTTTAGGTACAAATAAAGACAGAGGATAGTCTCCATAGAATGCAGATGTGAGTGGGAACTGTCATGGTTGGAGTTTAAACAAAAAGAAGTCCATGAAATCACTAATGCTTGAGTGTTACTTTGACAATGAAAACCAACTAAGATGCCAAATTCATAGTGGAGTGACACCCTGCTTGACAGAGATGGACAAAGTAGCTAATAGTGCTAGCAGATATCAGTTCCCCGTGAGCCTTCTTATACAAATAGTAAACTGGAATATTGAAAGAAGCTCTGTATTTCCAAAGACCTGGAGAGTCCAACTTGGGGCAGTTATTAGACACCTGACATCTCATACTCATCATGCTGCACTTTTACTAAATTATTCCACTGATCTTAAGAGGTGACAGGAAGAACAAAGAATGTCTTATAATCACATTCATAGAATATTTAAAACAGTATCATATATACAAACTACCCATCACAGTCAGAGAAGTTAAATGACTTGGTCAAGTGCATATGGTTGATAGGGGATGGTAAATGAACCGTTGAGTTATGCAAAATCACAAGGAATTAAGATTGGATTGGAAGATTAAACTCATGGCAATGTTCTTAACAAAAGCAGAATACACAAGGAAGAACATTTAAGTGAATATTGAAGAGCAATGACAAAAGTAGAAGTAGATGATATTACAGGGGATAAGGTAGAAGTAGGTCACTAGAGAAGTAAAGAATTATGGGAGTAAGATGCTATCTACACTAGGTGACTTTATTCTCTCTCTACTGTAGATGATCTGATATCCCTACCAAGAATCACATACTAAACCCACCTCCACAGGGCTGGACTGGAGGTCTTCTCTATGATAGACACATCATGCTTGGGCCATAATTCACAGCTTTGTGGTTACCAAGTATCTTCATTGTCAGTATTGGTTGTAATTATCAACTACTCAGTTACTAACTGTTAAGTGATACAAAGATTAGGGTGAGGCTAGTAATATGTAGCATTTTGTCTTAACTACAAATATTAAGAAACTGGATTTATCAGTACATGAGCATCATTTGATAATGGGCGCGACATTCTACTGTCAACATGGGCAGCCTCTAGGGCAGCATTTCCATCTACTGTACAGAACACAAAGCGTTTTATTCTCATGCTCACTCTGCCCAGGGCTAAAATAGAAATGTGAAGATTATTGTTCTCCTAGAAAGATACATGTATATAACCACAGGCCAGTAACATCATTAGCCACCCATTCAATACTCCAGTGATGATTGATGTGCAAAGGAGAGAGAGCGCTGGTCTCCTGAGACTGTCCAAAATGGCTCCTGATAGTAACAGCATTACTGTGGTCAGCCACAAGCTATTGGTGTTGATGTGCTTCCAAAAAAGAGAAAGAAAGAAAAAGAAAAAAAAAATACATTCCCAAGACCTTAGGGCTTTGAACTATGGGTCAGTCTTACATATTTAACACTGTTTTTTCTCATTTGAGCTCTACATGGGGTATATTAGAATAAGAATTTATATTTAACTTCTGTGTCCATAAAAGGAGGTGATCTTACTGAACATTATTAAAATGTATTGTTAGTTTATTATTATTATTAATTTATTATTTTTCATATTGATTTTAAAGAGATTTTTATTCACTTCCTTTGCTCTATTTGCCTTCTTATAACAGTATTCTATGACCTAAATTTAAAAGAAAAGTTTGACTCTAAGAGAATATTAAGTTATAAGACTCCTATGGTATCTCCCTTAATGAAATAACTCTTTTAATGTGAAAATAAGCAAATGTTCTATAATTTTAAAGATAAGAAATACAGTAATTCCTAAGAACTATCTGTCTGTCTGTCTGTCTCCCTCTCTTGCTCTTTCTCTGTCTCCTAAGATGACATGAAAATGACAGAAAAAAATGATGGCTTCGTGGATGGCAATTTTGGTGATGTTTGGTTTGAGGTACAAGAAATAAGCGTGCTAGATTGGGGGCGAGGGATACTACAGTTGTTCCTGAGCTGAAGGTAAGCCTATGAGAAGGCGTTCCAGCAAACAAAAGGGAAAGCGTTCTATTTCCTCTCCCTGCTTAAATCACACTGAAATAAAGAATGTGTATTTAATATTAATCGGCACAGTTTCATCCAAAGAAGAACTCATCAGCAGTTCCCGGAGACACCGAGCTCAGGCATCAGATAGACATGGACAGAAGAGCTTGAAAGTGTGAGATCAAAGATTCAGGAAAGTGTTGAAAAGTCTAAGAATTGCACTAGAAGTTGTAGAGAAA
Source organism: Ondatra zibethicus (assembly GCA_004026605.1). Lineage (NCBI taxonomy): Eukaryota > Metazoa > Chordata > Mammalia > Rodentia > Cricetidae > Ondatra > Ondatra zibethicus. The sequence goes on along the minus strand of PVIU01007669.1, from coordinate 84,190 downwards.
TTTCTTATAAACAACAAGTAGAAACAAATTCTGGGTATCCGTGAAATTCTGATTTAAAAGTCCCTTCCTTGTGGTGATATTTTGCTTGTGCTCTAATAAATAAGGCTTACCTGAATGTCAGACGGCAGAGCTAGCCATTAGTTAAGCATAGAGGTCTGGGGGTCTGTATAGACAGACAGGAAAGGATAAGGCTGGAGTAGACAGTAGCTCAACCCCCTTTTTGGCTGAGGAGTGAGCAAAGTAAGAGTTGGCTGTGACTTGCTCCTTTCTCTCTCCGATTTTTCAGCATTTGCCCCAATATTTGGCTCTGGGTTTTTATTATTAAGACCAATTAGAACTGGTGCAACTCTTTGTAATGGATTAATTAAAAATTGCTGTGGATTCCCTGCAGCGGCAGGCAGCAGAAACGCTGCAGGTTCCCCGAGCAGCAGCAGGCAACGGGCCATGTGGTGGCAGGCAGGGGGCAGGCAGGGGGCAGTGGGTCCCGAGAGCAGCCAGTCTCAGGAAGGGACGGTGCAAGAAACCACGAAACCACATGGCAGGTCTCCAAAGGTGGCTGGTCCCCCGTGGCAAGCCATATGGCCACGGTGGGCTAGAGACGGATAGGCACACCGTGTAGAGTGAGGTTGGATATTTATTTAGTGGTTATGGAAGGGAAGGGAGAAGGGGAGAAGAACAGAGAGATGGAGAGACAGAGAGACAGAGAGAGGGGGGAAGCTGCCTCTCTGAGAGGGAGACTGAAAAGAGAGAGAGAGAGTAAGGCTGCAAGCAGGAAGGAAGATCTGCCTGCCTCAGCAGATGGGGGAGGGAGTGGGCATGGCTTGTCTCTTAAAAAGACAGAACAATCATTACACCCTTCCCTCCAGTATGGGAGATATTGAAGGTGCAATAAATTTGAAATGTTCAGAGAGGTTCCTTAAACAAGTTCAATGCAGAACTAAATACTTAGTAGTTTTAATACACATAAACTTAATATGCTCACATATTATGGGACAGGCATTTGTAATTCTGTATTTTACAAAATGGTACCATATTATTCAACTCATTCTGAAGCAGTCAATGAAAAGTGATTGTAAATCTCCCCTATTGTCAGTCATGGAACAAATCCTAGAATGCATGATGGGATTTGAAAAAGGAGTAGGAAGTGTTCCGGCTAACTCATGAGAAAAGAACTATTCGACTCTAACAGCTCTGCTGGGTTTACAAAAGAATCTTTTCATTAATTGCAGCATGCAAATCAATCAAGTAACCAATACCTATTCTTACTGTCAGACTGGCAGTTTGATTCACAGGCATGGGACAGGAAGAGTCAGTGCTATCTTTCTTAACTAGTTTTGCCTATCCTATCTGTGGCTGTTTGAAGGAGATAGCTTCCATATTCTTAAGCATCTGAATACTAGGTCCCCAGTTGGTGACAAAGTTTCAGTAAGTTTAGGAGGTATGGCCTTTGGGATTTCAAAAGCCATATGCTATTTTAGTCTCTCTCTCTCTCTCTCTCTCTCTCTCTCTCTCTCTCTCTCTCTCTGTCTCCTTCTCCCTCTCCTTCTGTCTTCTGTCTCTGTCTCTTGAACCATAATTCCCAAGTAAATTCTTGAAAAGTAACATTTTCCAGTCTCTGATTGTCTCCAGTCTGGTGCACATCAGGTTGCAGTGTGGTGTACTGTTCCCCTCCTTTCCTGGATTATTATCTTATCTACTCATTGGCAAATCAGGATTCTCTATATATAAATTACCACGTCATGTCCTTCAATCATTTTCTCATTTAATATCCTATCATCTTCTTTGTTTCTTCTAAAGAATTCACTTTTCATTCTAAAAAATGATCCTACCTTGACTTCATGTGCAAACACAAGCAGCCACCTAGCACCCCGCCTCAATCTGCCACATCCCCTATTCACAGTAACTCTTCCAGCATAAGCAAGCGTAACTATTCATCTTCCTGGAATTTAGACTCTGGGAAATTTATCTAACAGCTCCCCCCCACCCACTTTATCCATACACTGGAAATACACTGTTCCCACGTAGTACTGGTGTATAACCTCTCAAGGAAAGGGTGTGGAGTCTATGGTTGGAAAGGCAGAACACAGACGAGACTGACTTTTCTCCATAACAGAAACCAGATTTTTCAGAGTCACATATTAATCTGACCCTTCCTCTTGCTTGTAAGTCAATGTTCATCATGGGTTGTACCCTTTAAAAAGCCATGTTTATAAGAAGTTTTTAAAATAGAGACTTTTTATTTCATTTGATAACAATTTTTCAATTAATTTACATACCAACCAGTTTCCCCTCCTCCTCTCCTCTCATTCCCTCCCCTTTACCATCTACCCTCCTCCCCAACCACTCCTCCTCTATCTCCATTCAGAAAAGGATAGGCCTTCTATAGGCTTGTGCAAAGCATGGTACAACAATCTGGGGCAGGACCAAGCTCCTCGCCTTACATTGAGGTAATGCAGCATGTAAAATGGTCACTTTCAATAAAGGGGATGAATAACCTATATCCCCTTTTCACATTAAGAAACCAACTGTGGGGGGGCTGGAGAGATGGCTCAGAGGATAAGAGCACTGCCTGCTCTTCCAGAGGTCCTGAGTTCAATTCCCAGCAACCACATAGTGGTTCACAACCATCGGTAATGAGAGCTGTCACCCTCTTCTGGTGTGCAGAATGTTGTATACATAATAAATAAATAAATCTTTAAAAAAAAGAAACCAACTGTGACTTAAATTTAACAAATATGTTTTATAATATTTGTATGTATTCTTTAAACTTTTCATATACGTATACAATGTTTCTTTACCATATTCAGTCCCCACTGCCCCCCTCTGGCTTCCTTAAGAATACCCTCAACAATCTCTCTCTCAACTTCATGTCCTCTTTCTTGGCTAATTTTATATTTTTAACACATTGAATCTACTGCCACTGGGGCTGGTAACTAAAACTGTGAGTTCATGTGTTTAACAAGCATGTCATATTTGGAAGAGGGTATTTCTCCCTAACCCTCTAGATTTCATAGGGTTCTTTCCAGCCCCTCTTTTCTTCAATGTTCCCTGAAACATGGAGGCGGAAGAGGTTGATGTATGTGACCCTTCCACAGCTGAACAATCACAGTCACTTATTCTCAGGACATTAAACAGTGCTGAAAGGCTCTGCACTAATCATTACTCTGTGTAGGAAACATCTCTTATCAAGGTTTAAAACAGGAAAAATCTATGGCCATAAACATAAATTTTAAAAGGCAACTTAGAAAACAAGAGTAGATTCCCCTCCTCTACCCTATGACCTCCCTAGCCACGGTTTTGACCAAGTTTATAGTATCAGACATGAATTCCCTTCTGTAGAATAGGCTTCAAATGCAATCAAGAGAGTGGTTGACCAAAATCAAGTGTGCATGAAAAGCCACATGGAAACCTAAGATCTTACAAGTGAAGAAAAAAGTTGAATAAGAAGGGGTGACATAATAATATGATATGGAAGATCAGGATGAGGGAGCTAAAGTGGAGTTGTAGAAGAGGTGGGGGAAAGGAGGTAGTAGGGAGTGGGTTAACCATAGCCAAGGATATATAACAAAGCCTTGTGAAAACCTGCTAGTTCACTAGCTAATTTAAAATAACTCTAAAGGAGTCTAATCAGAATTACTCTTCATGACTGAACAATACCACTCCCAGAAGACACACATTATTAATGAAAATATTACTCCCAGGTTTAGATTATCTCCTTCCCAGTTACTGCTAAGGGAGGCCTCAGAGGTATCAAAAACAAAAGAGACTATAGTCATTGCTCTTAGTTACCCACCTTAAATAGACAGTAAAACCTTATTGCTGAAGACACCATACCCTTGGGTTGTAACACGAAAAGAAATCAGTCTCTGATGGACCAGGAAACTCTCCCTTGCTGACTGACTTTATGGTTCTAGAAGGTGCTACACAAGCTCCCTTGCATGCTGCAATACTGACCTGCCAGATAAGATGTGTCTGTGGTGCAGCAATGGCAAAACTATTAATGGGAATAACTAAGAACTATATTTTATGTGGTATTGATTGGCACCTTCCTGCTCCATCCTTAAAATTCATTTACCTGTTAAAACTTCCAAGTTTCTTCACCATCTAAACTCCTCAGGGTTTCCTGAAGTCCTATATATTTTTGGCAAGAGATGCAGCTCAAGTTGTTCTACCTGCAGAATACTGCTGTCCTTGAGATAAGCTGTGAGACTCTGTTTTATAAAAGTAACAGGAAAAAAATATTCACTATTCTTAGTAGTAAGTTGGTAATCAAATCTCATGCTTCAAGAAATAAAGTAATTACTTCAGGATTTAGAAAACAGAGCCGACTTCATCCCTAAGCAGCACTGTTTAAGTCACTGGTGGTTTGGGGTATAAATTTGGGTATGCATTTAAGTATGATTGATATGTGTTTGTGAGACCGAGAGCAACATATATATTAACAGAAACATTGGTATGAGAAAAATAAGCTTTTTCCTCTTAAAGTACTGGTACTACTCAGAAAAAAAATCAACCAAGATTTCACAGGATTGCATTCTATTTAGGAATAATAAATCTTAGACTTTCCCTGTTCATTCATATCATTTCATGTCCTTCTTCACACTAGAAAGTTATCTCTCTTGAGGTTCTGCTAAGTTCACAATTGGCAGGCCAACATTTATAAAAAGATGGCTTTCTAGAATTCTTCTCATAAAATACTTATTTCTCCCTGTTGTGGCTTAGGTACATTTGACAGTTTGGAAACAACTCATATTTTTCACTGTACCACCATTTCATAAGAAACTCTTCAAAAATGTATTAATAACTGCTCCTCACGTTTTCCCTCGTCAACTTGGGATGAGCAGAATGGCTCCTGTAAAGGATGATGAAAAGAGAGGCCAGTCTGCCACCCTAACATGGTGGTGACCTAGGCTACACCACCAATGTGCACGAGCACATTTGTGGAATGGAATCCAAGAAGTGTGACCCTTGGGCAATCAAAGAGATCTGGATTTCCATTATAAAGATGATGTGTAGCATTCCTTAGGCATGCTCCCACGTCGTATCCTGTATAGTTGTCTAGGAAACATAAAGAGTATGACAATTCACCAAGTAAGTTCTATGTTTTAGTAGCCTATGTGGCTGTTACTGCTAACACAAACTTAGTCGGTTTGAATGAAAATTAAATACTATCAAATAAAATTATATGTAAGACCATCCCAAAAGTCACCACTGCCAGTACTTTTCCCTAGCGCAAACCAATTTTTAATGTTAATTAGGCTACAAACAGAATCGCTTAGTAGCACAAGTATTTTTTGATGGAGTTATTATTTGATTTGTAACCTGAAAATTGTCATGAAGTCTTTCCCCAATCAATTACCACTTCAGAATTGCATAAAGACATATTTTGCAATGAAATCAGATTTGTGTATTAAAACTTAGGTAGGATTTCTTTAGATTGGAGTGAGACCACAGGCTGTGGTAGTTTGAATGAGAATGTCGCCATATGCTTATGTAGTTGATGCTTAGATATCAGGCAGTGGTAGTACTTGAGAAAGATACGACTGATTAGAAGGTGTGGTTTTGATGGAAGAAGTGTGCCACTGTGGGGTAGACTTTGAAGTTTCAAAGGTTCATGTTCTCTCTCTCTCTCTCTCTCTCTCTCTCTCTGCAGATGAGGATGTAGCTATCACCTAGTGTTACAGGACCATTCTTGATACCATGCTCCCTGCCATGATCATAATAATCCTCGAAACTATAAGCAAGACCCCAATTAAATGCTTTCTTTTTATTAGAGTTACCTTGATCGTGGTATCTCTTCACAGCAATAGTACAGTGACTACAACAGACTACAATAGAACAGTAGAACAACTACAACAGATGGAAACAGAACACATTGATTTATATCGACCCTGCTAGACTATAAACTACTTAAAGGCCAGGTATACACTCTATTCTTCTTTATATGCTCAGTTCCTGACCTGTGATATAGACTGTCAATAAACTATGGGATAGTAAGCTCAAATAGTGGCATTAATAAAAACTCTGATTGACAGTTATTAATAAATTAGTTTGAGTCCAAGGAACATGGAGCTCATTTTAAGCTAGAAACCACACAATTATACTGATCATTGTGCCTTCTCCACTTTCTATTGCTCTAATGTGAGAAAGGAAAGTTAACTGTCAATACCATAAGAAAATAAAGTCAAAGACTGGGAGGAATGAGAATATAAGCAAAGAGGTCATGACCCCAATGGAGATACCCATGGAAATAGCTTACCTGCGCTAATGGGAGCCAATGTCAGCTTGACAACAAGGGAACCAGCATAGAACCAAACTAGGTTCTCTGAATGTGGGTGACAGTTGTATGACTGGGAGAGACTGTGCGGCTACAGGTAGTAAGACCAGGATTTATCAAAACTGCTTGTACTGGCTGTTTGGAACCCATTCTCTTTGGAGGGATATCTTGCTCAGCCTAGATATAGTGGGGTGGGCCTTGGTCCTGCCTCAAAGCAATATGCTAGACTTTGTTGACACCCCAGGGGAAGTCTTACCCTCTCTGAGGAGAGAATGGGGGGATAGGATGGGGAGGAAGGTGGAGGGAGTGGGAGAAGTGGCGGCAGTGAGAACTGGGATTGATATGTAAAATGAGAGAAGATAGTATTTTTTTAAAAATTAAAATAAATTTTTTAAAAAAGAAAAGAAAATATAAGACATAAAACTGAAGATATATTTAAGAGGAAACCTCTATAAAAAAGATATTTGCACAAATAAGTACTCATGTTTTCTTGTTAATTTAGTTTTATTACAGCTATGAAAATTTCTTTATAAATTCATTGGGGTTATTTACAAAATAAAAACAAAACAAAAAACAAAAACAGTTTTCCTCATATAATCCTGGCCATAAATGCAGAAATATTTTAGAGCAATTAATTTTGTTTTGTTGGCATTTCCAAGGTGATGTTGGGTATTTTTAATTCTTATTAAAAATGCCAGTCACTTTCATTAAAATGTGAACAACATTGTAAATAAGATGAAATGGAAATAACAGAGGATACACAGGGGTCCATTTCATACCTAATCAGAAAAGAGTACAATAAGATATACAAAAAATCACTCTTTACTCACCAAGGAAATTTCAGAGTGGAATCTAAATGTATAAAATAGCTAATGCTCTTTTCTTTGCTAAAAGATGATAGATAGATATATAGATATATAGATTAGACAGATAGATAGGTAGGTAGGTAGGTAGAAAGACAGATAATAGATAATGTTCTCAGAATACTATACAATTTATATGCATAAAAATATTCAAATTTATATATCCCTGGCATATACTACTCCAGTTTGGTCAAGGTTACAGAGTATCTGCAGATGCGTGGTGGGAGAAAACAGTAAGCTGTCAATATTTACTGATGAGTCTTTAAAACCTCTCAAAAGCAGCAAACAAGTAGGCAAAATGCCTGGACTGTCCATCTTCCAAAACTAGAATAAAATAAATACATATTAGAAACAACTCACTTACTAAAGAATTTACCTTGCTTTGGCAAGATGTCCTCACTTTATTGAATAAAAAGTAAAATAAACATAGTTTTTCACAAGCAAAGAAGCAAGTCCATGAAGGACATGCATGGGTGAAAAAGTAGGGGTCCCTATCACATAAACAACAGTTTCCTCTGCCTTTAACTTCCTCTCAGAAAACTCCATCCATAAAATGTTGGTCCAAAATGGCATTTTCATATTTAGAATAATACTGATATCATTATTAATAACATTAATAATAACAATAATCTCTCTTTCTGGATGTCATATTTTAGCTCTAAAAAAATAAAGAATAAAGAATATAAGTAAATCTTAGATACAAAAATTTATGTTTTTAATGTAATGGTGTTACCTGTCTCCTTCATAACATTCTTATTAGTATTTTTATGGAAAAACATATTTGAGGGCCTAGAGAGACATCTCAGTGGTTAAGATCAATTGTTACTCTTGCAGAAGACCCAAGTTCAGTTCCCAGCACCCATAACATGGCTCACAACCATCTATAATTCCAGCTCCAGGGATCTAGCACCCTCTTCTGGTCTTAGAACCAGGAATGTGGTACTCTTGAATACTTGCAGACAAAACAGTTATATACATAAAATTAAAAATATAATTTTTTTAAAAATCTGTGAAATGACTCTGTTAAAACATGAACTCTTTGGCTCACCTCACAAAACTTTTACTCCTGGAACCAACTCAATAAACAAGAAAAGAAGAAAAGGATGAATAGAGCAGACATTCAATAAGCATTTACAGTTAACTATAAGATGGATGAAAAGGTGAATCATAACACTATACATTTTTAAAGTCCTAACTGTGATGTCATTATACAAAGTTGCACTTTCATTATGAAGACCTAGTTCCTGACTAAAATGAAGCACTGACAACCTATAAAAGGGTGGACTTACTAAAGTTCTGAGACTCATAACTTTCATGTGCATAAGTACCGAAACATCCTTAAAAACTTCAATACTCAATTGACTCAGGAATTCTGTACAGTTGCCAGACAGGCTATGCAATATACAGCGAATATTATGTGGGTGCCTCAAGCATTTATTTCAGAGATTTGTGAAATTACAGGGAGAAATCGGGACAGTCCCTGAGTGAGCCAGGCTCTGTGACTGGAAGACTACAAAGTTGGAAGCCAGGGCAAAGGTCTGTAACAGAAAAGAGGGACAAACAAAAAGGGGTCAAATATGAGTCAAACAAGCCTCATTGAAAAAAAAAGTCATATTCTGGAAAACTTTAGAATATAAAGACAGAGTTAGACAGACAAAAGCCTCTATCATATCCCCCCCAAAAAAAATTCTTATTAAAAAAGCATTTTTCAAACTAGTATACTACAGCAAGGTTGTTTTATCAAAAGAAAGAAAATAGCTACTCACAAATAAATATAAATTAGTTAGAAGTTAAAACAGGTTCATAATGAAATTCACAGACTCCAAATCCAAGAACACCTCTTCTATCTGGGTATTTTCTTTTTGAAAATTAAAAAAAAAAAATCTGAATGTTACCATCTCAGGCTCACTGTTTGTCAGCAACTGAGAGCTACCGGCTGCCAATGTCATTTCAGTCCCTTTGCCCACACATACTCTCTTTACCTCGCATGATTGGAAGGGTTTTCTAATTTCAACCGCCAGTTAGTCTGCTCACTCAGGCATCCTCCTTCCACACGTGAATCCTTCCTTATTCCAAGGTCACTTTTCCCCTTATCTCCCTGCCTTCTATTTGGCAGTGAAATATCCAGGTGTTCTGGATTATTAAAACACACACACACACCTCACCCTGCTCAAGAAAGATTATATTCATTTTTCATGGGGTTTTACATTCCACTAAAAGCTATTTGTGTTCTGATTCATTTTCATTTTTAATTAGGATGTCCTCTGAATTCCCTTTTTGCTCTTGCAGATGAGAAAAAAATTAATCAAGAGTTGTTTTGTGCACTCAGAAATGATAAAAATGCAATTCTTGTAGAGGTGTTATCCAAAGGTAAGGATCTGGAATTGGGTGTTAGGTGTTAAGATTATCAAAGGCAAATTCTCATTCTAAATGTAAAACATGCCCCATAAACCTTATTTTATGAAGTTGAAGCGGTGATTTTTAAGAAAGAAGATTGATCCTTGGCTCCGGTTCCAAGTATCTAGTATCAACTTAACAGGGTGTCCATTATCAGCAAGTGATTATGATAAGTGCTGCCTTGGAAGCAAGCAAATCCCGAGGAATAATTGGATTTGCTAAATCCAAACTGACTTTGGCTTTGGTTCTGGTACCTGCAACAAGAAAGGACAGCTGTTCTGGACACCCACCAAGTAAATACTATTAAGCCCATTTCCACAAACCTTTTGGCTATGATCAAGTGAAGTATCAGTTTAATCCATTCTATGCCTCCTGTCAAGAGATTTCCGTTGCCTTGACCTGCTACTTAGAGAGGTTATGGGGTTGCATTTGGCAAGCCAAAGACATCTTTTCCATCTTGAACAGCTCTGCATTTTATTTATGATCCGGATGAAATGGTATGATAATGATAATGACAGCAATAAGTTGGGCGGATGGACTTCTCAACCCTAAGGAGCTCAGGGGGATCCACTGATATTTATCTAATTGATCCTCACCACATGCTTGGTGCAGAGTCATGTGGCATTATCCCTGGTTCACAGGCAAGAAAAACAGGGCTAAAATCGTGAGCCTCGGATCACGTAAGCCACTTTGGAGGAAATAATACAGCCAAGACTTATCAACCTTCGATAAGATGCTATGATTAAAATAAACAATATTTTTGTAAAATTGTCATCGTTGTAAGATTTCTGATAAAAATATGTAGCTGTGAAGTACTACTACCTGGTAATTGCCTGACATTGCTGAGGGAGCATAAATCAATTAGAGGCAAATAATAAACGATGCAATTAGGTATGTGGCTGTATGCCATCCTCAAATGATCAATAAATTCTTTTTATTTGCAGGTATTCACCCCTGTTTTGGATGAAGTTCCAACTGAATTGAAAAGCAGACATGTATCAGTAGCTATCGTATTCTTTTATGCATAATCCCAAAAGAAGTCAAAGACCACTTTGCATGCATAAGGCCACACATTCCAGAAGCAAAATGATGCATATTGTTCAAGATTTTTACATGATTAAAAATTACTTGAAATTAAACAATGGTCTTTCTGTAGCATGAAAATAAAATAACTTACTTGATGCTTTTAATGATCTTTAGATTATTATACAGTAAAAAATTCCAGACTGAAATGTTAGGCAAGGTTAATGTAAATTAACTGTTAATTAGCATCTGTTACAAACTGGCACGTCCAGAAAAATGAGTCAAGAGGCAGGTACACTCTAAGTGGGCAAGATAGTTAAGAAGTAAGTTGCTTTTTTAGGCCAAGAGCAGAATGCTATAGCCATTTGGGGAAATTATGAATACGCCAGGAGTTTGATTTTGGCAAGGAATGAGAAGAAACCCCAGAAAAAAAAATGGAGGCAGTTAAAGGTCAATTTTGTTTATTAGCAAATGTTGCCTAGATTTAATTCAAACCAATCACTTTCAATGGTGCAGTCAGTAGATCAAAGAATATAGAAATCATTCATTAACAGTTCAGCATTTTAAGAGCTTCTCCATCTAATATATACTGAAATACGATGGAGACAGCCCTATATCTAAGGGCATATCTAAGGGCACCTAGATCCCAATACCAGGGACCGCTCACCACTGTCACAAGTGGACTAGCCTCTTGATCATCAGTGTATTTTTCTGTTAAAGGGAGATAATTAGGATCCCCTTGGTTTTCTCACATAGTTATTATTTAAGAGGTAGTAAAATCATAAACATCTCAATAACATAAAACTCCATATCAATATTTCATTCTAACAGCTCCTGTAACACCAAGATAGACATTTTCCTTTGATCCTCACCTGCATTCCATGCATTGAAGAACTTGAAACTGGCAAGTCAAAAGAAAGCACCTTGAACAGAACTACGCACACATTGCTAGCTGACCTGAATCTGCTATATTGACTCAAGAAAAATACCCTAAGGCTCAGCTTAGTTTGCCTCCTCCCTTGATGAATACAGTGCACAGCCATCTCCTTTATTTTATATGAACTGCAGATAGTTAACTTAGCCATGAATAGTATTCTAGGGTTGGTTTTGTTTTAGGTTTCTGTAGTTACTGTTGCTACTGCTTTGAGGGTTTTAGTGTTTTTATTTTTGCCTCTGTTTTTGTTTTTGTTTTGAGTCAGTGTCTCATTCTAGCCAAGGCTAAACTCACTCTGTAGTTGGCCTTGAACTCAAGATGAGCATTCTACTTTATCTTCTCAAGTGTTGTTGTCCAAAGCATAAGCCACAATGCCCGGCAGTATTCTTGGTATTCTAGTTCTGTTTAGCATTGTTTTAATGCTGTTACGCACTTTTACTCATACATACTTAAAATCCCCCTTTGTTTATGTCTTATTTTCCCTTAATAGATTATATTTAAATTGAGGATAGTAGGGATCATGCCCTCAAGTTATTCGTTTCTCCCTTGTCACTTTAGTAAAAGGCTTCCCTACATAGCTGAATCTATTTCCACTGCCACGCTGTCACTGCGGCACAGCTATGAATCTACCCCACACTGTGGGGACTCCAGCCTCACAGCCACAACCACTGCAGCTGAGCTTGGCCTCCCCTGTGCAAGGAATCGGTCACAGTAAATGCTGCCTTGGCTTTGTTACAGGAGCTACTTCCCTCACCGTGACTGTGCCTGATGGTGGCCTGCGACACTTACATAGGCTGTATTAGCACTTCCATGCCACCACTTCACTTCCTAGCGTCACTAATGGACCTGATAAGCAGGTAGCCTGTCTGATGTGATAAATGTAACCACAAAGTTCAACACATATTTTTTTTTTGCTTTACTGTCTCTTTTAATGTTAACTTGCCCCAAATTAGAAGCAATAGCTTACTTTCCCCTTTCTCTGCCCCATGACTGGGGGGAATAATAGAACAAAAAGAAATAAAAAACTAAGGTTTGACAAAACTAATAAAGGAGACACTCCATCGCCACATAGTTTAATTGTTTCTATGTACATATATGCATATGTTTGTGTGTGTGTGTGTGTGTGTGTGTGTGTGTGTGTGTGTGTGTGTGTGTGTATTTCTAAATATAACCTGCTCAGTATGTGTTTTCAGTGCTGACCATTTGGGATTGGATAACCAAAGGGTCTGGTCTTCCCTGGGGAAGACTATTTTCCCCAATCTCAGCATTCCTTAGTTGCCTATAGTTCTTATTATTAGAATTAACTTGATATTTTGATTTTACTTTTTAAATAGTCACTAGAAAACTTACTGTTAAGTATATAGGGCTTTTCTAAGCAACTCACTACAAAAAAATGATGTGTAGTGAACATAAATTCTAGTTTCAAGTAATTTGCCTCCTGTGGAGCGCATAATTCATGTTCAGAATGTATATTCATATTTTTCCTTTATTCTGATAAAGGACAATCATCCAGGACTTTCAGTTGCTTGGAAAAGGCCTTCTAAAGCATGCAATAAATAATTTTATACATTATTTTGGTTCATGTTTGGGACCCAGTGCTTTGTATAGCTTTAAATTCTGTATCCATATTGAGTTTCAGTTACTCTGTGACCCTGTTTTTGTTCCTCATGGCTTTGATATATTCTTGACTGGCCCAGTTAGGATCTTGTCTTGAAGATAACCAAAACGAGTTCTTGTCCAACTACTGTTTGGCTTTTCCCACTATCTGTAATTGGATAGATGACTGAAGAAGTGAATATTCATATCAATCAACTAGTCAATCAATTGTTCAACATAAGCTATGAGAGACAAATAAAAGTGTAATCTAGCTATGTGATATTAAGTAACCCATTTAACTAATCTTGTGATCCCTCCTCGATTTCCTCATCTTTATACAAGGACGATTCCTCAAGAATCTAGGTGAGCATGAAATGTCAAAAGAGATGTTATCAGTTAAACATGGTAGAAGTCAGGGTATAGAGCTGTAACCCCATTAAAGATACACTATACACTATGTGAAAGCTTTAGCCCTCTGACCTATTTTCCCTTCCATTTCCCTTTGTTCCATCTATCGACAATTTTAATGATTTTCATTACACTTTTATTTATTTATTGAGAGAAGAGTTGCAGTCCAAGGAATTCAGAGGACAAATTGTGTAGAAGTCAGAGGACAAATTGCAAGTCAGTTCTTTCCTTTCATTGTGTGGATCCCTGGGATGAAATGCAGATCATCAGGCTTGGCAACAAGAGCCTTTCACATCTCCATGGCTCTCTCAACAAATATTTGTGATATATGCCATGTATTTACTACCTGTGCAAGACCCATGGAAACATGTGCATTTCGGGTGTTTTTAAGTGTAAGCATAAGAAATAATCAGGGTAGGCTAACACTCCACCCTTCAAACGATAACGGCAGCTACAGAAAATAGATACTCAAGCCTGTCTCCTCTCTGAGAGCTTCGCAAACATCACTGGCCCGAGGCTGGAATCTTTCAGCTGCCTTTGAAACCACTGCTGCTTGTTTTGCTCCTGCAGCTTTCCCCAGCTGCTGTCACATCTGCCTGGGATCATGGCAAGCTTGACTGCCGTAATAGCGTGGTGTCTGCTGGAGCCTGGCACCTCACCTCTTCCATCATCATCATTGTTATCCAGGCTGACCTCCGTACTAACCAGCAGCTTTCGCGTGGACTCCTGTACAAGGCACACCTCAGGCAGCAGACTGTCCCAGCTACTCCCTATGGCAGTGGGAAGAGGTTACAGGCTGCTAAACTCAGTCATATTTTATCAAAGCCTTTGATCTCAGGTTTGATCTTTGCCAAGATCCATGACATAAACAGGTCTCTGCTCACATGGCAACTGGTGCTTACTAACTCGATTGCTTTTTTTCATGTCGAGCCTCCTGCTGCTTATACATTAATACCACATAACACAAAGTGAGAGGTCAAAGTATAAATAGGCATTTTGTACTAGAGGGCATTTTTCCATTCCCCTTATTGGCTTAATCCAGAGCCCTGCACATTTGCAAGCATTTTCTTTGCACCTGCTTGAAGGGCATCATTGGATCATTTTTTATATGTTCTCTTTGGGTTTAGTATACGTGTGTTTTAGAGAAGCCAATGGAATGAAAAACTATCTCATATGCACTACTCATTAATTTTGTTAAACAACATCCAATGTTATAAATATAGAGCATGAGTAATTGAGCCAGATTTTAACAAGAAATAGTCCTCCAAAATTCATATTTTCCTTATAAGTTTAATACCTCTTCTAAGACAAACAATTTGGCTTCCAGTAGTAGTTGAAATAGTTGTAAGGAGAGAATTCTGAAAACCTTAAAGAACTAGAAAAGAAAATCAGACACACTGAATGAAATGAGGAAAACAAAATCATTCAGGACTTAAACACCTAACACAGATAAGGAACGTGAACTTGACTCTTCAGAAAACAGAAAGCCTATGTGGTATTGAAGGGTAAGAAGGGAAATGCTAGAATAGAGACCATTTGGACAGAAGCAGGTGGGCAAAGCTGGAGCAGATGAACTGCTTACAAGCGAAGCATCGTGATGAAGACAGTCACTCAGGTAACATATAGGGCAGCTGTGGAGGGAGAGAGTGAAAGCTGCAGATTTAAAGTGAAGCAATGAGATACGGCAACCAATGGGAAGAGTAAAGGGTAGAGACACATAAGGCTACTGCAGGGGCTTGCGTTTGATGTCAAAGGGAAAAGCTGGAGTGGAAGCTCTCAGACCCTGGAAGATGCTCTTAAGAAGATAATTACAGCAGGAAGATCATGTACAAGAGGAACATAATCCCATCATCCCTGCTTCAAGCATTACTCATCCTGACCATCACCAGGAATGTTTAAAAGAGGCCAAAAGGCATTCTAAGTTCAAGAACTCTACAGTCTCAAATGCATGAGAAAATATGGTCAAAGAATAATTTAAACAAATCCAAATAAACACTATTGGTAAGTGGAACCAGGCAAAAAACTAAAGATCTGACCACATTAACCATCTTCTCTCTCTCTCTCTCTCTCTCTCTCACACACACACACACACACACACACACACACACACACACACACACACATGTGGACACATGCACACTCCCTCCCTTTGGTTTTGATTTGGTTTGCAGTAACAAATGAGCTACAAACAAGATTTAGGAAGAGGAATATCAGGGCATTACAAGTAGGTCTTTGCTAAGAGTTGTGTAACCTGGGATGTGGGGCCAGTTCAGCAATTAACCACTCACAGACAGATCTCATGGTCTCCTGACATACTCACCCATCTCCTCTCTACCTAAGTGGCTATTGTCTCTCAACCTTTATTCTTGCCTACTCCCTCTATGTCCTCTGTTGGTTTCACAGTCACCATAGATTGTACAAATACACTATGATGCTTGTTCAACAACATTGTCACCTAATAGTGTACTTCTAATGGCTTTCTCCATCATTAACCAAAATATAACCATATGATTGGCCTAATAAGTGATCTTCCTCCTTCCAGAATTATCTTTTGAAAACTATATCAAATCATAATTCTCATACCATGTGTATGATTGGACACGTGTCCTAAATCTAATACTTGGTGTATATAAAGCTTAAAATGTTTACATCAAGTTTAGAACAAAAAATAAGAGACCGAGACCTAAATTCTCTCCAAGAACTGGCTCTTCCCATTTCTTCAAACTCATTTGGTGAAGATGCTGATTCAAGACATTCCTTCAATACAGGCCTAATTTTTTTATTTTTCTACATGCCGGTAATTGTTACACAATCCATCTCGCTTTTTGAAATTGTCTTTTCTGTGTTAACAAAATCCTCACACATGTGGGACAACCATAACTGTCATCTACCTGGCCAGTACTAGAACTGCCATCTTCACTGTTCACAAGCATCATCTTTTCTGATTGTTCCATTTCCAGGTCCTATGAGTACTAACTGTTTTGACTCACACATCATCAAATCAAAGCTTGGTTTAAATATATCAGTTCCCCTGACCTATCATGACAGAGCCTCAGCTAAAACTCCCAGATATTCCCAGTAATGGTGTTGCACATCTCCAATCACCCAGGACTTGGAAGGCAGAGGAAGGCAAATCTTTATGAATTTGAGGCCAGCCTATCTACAGGGTATTCCAGGACAGTCAGAGCTACACAGAGAAACAAACAAACAACAAAAAAGAACTTATAGGTAATAATATATGTGTGTGTGTGTGTATGTAAAAATATATGTGTGTGTATATATATGTATATGTATATATACACTAATGAATACTATACAACAAAAATATAAGTACATTTGCTCTTCTAAATCAAGGACCAAATGCAGAATATCGAACATATTTGCTCATAACATACTAGACTTAATAAAATCAAGACATAGTATTTCTTCAAAGTTGTTTGATTCCTTATTAGCTGGATTGGAGACCAGGTGGTTTCTTTCCCCCTTTTCTTTTTGTTTGTGTTTCTCTGAATTGAGTTTTAATGAGACCATTCTGCCTCCTGGAAATACTTCCCCTACTTATTACACACTCAGTGGTAAAACATGTATTCATCAGAACCACAGCTGAGATGCATTTGAGAAAGTGATTTTAAGATATTATTGCTGCCTTTGTTTGTGAGTTTATTATAGAGAGCCTGGGCATTGTGTGGATTTCTGCCATATCAAGAATTACTTTGTCTTTCAAAAGTTCAAATGACATTGCTGTATAATGGCCCATTTCTGGTGATCTGTTCTCAGTCTACTTACAAGATACTGAAAATAAATAAAATCTAATTAGAACAAAAAGATCAAGCAATACTTAGGCTCAGCATTTCAGTTCAGCAATGACTCAGCTTTATAATGATTTTAGACCATGAGGGTAATTTGTCTTTATTTTATTATAATAACTTAGCCACTAATTAGTGTTCATTGGCCATTTTACACCTCTCTAAAATCTTATCATAAATAGAGTGTTTCATAATGAAATCTCTCCTTAAATGTCTTGACTAAAAACTAAAACAAAGGGGATTTTTAAAATAGTCAGAACTATACCATTTTGTAAATGAAGTCTGAAGCTTCCAATAGCCTATTCCCACACAAGCCATATAACACATTAAAAAATATTTCAAAGTCACTCATGTTTTTCCTAGTGAACTGCAAACATATAAAGTATCAGCTTAGCTCTAATCTGTCTGTCCATATCAATCACTGCAGACTGAGAGTTTCTCAGAAGGACTTCTGTCCTATGGTCACTATATCACACACATCACATATGACAGACATTTAATTTGAATTAAATTATGAGTCTCACAATATTGTTCTTTTATTTATGAAAAATTACTAAGGCTACTTCAGATAATTTTATTTCATTTTCATCTTTGATATTAAAAGCCAAACAAACTTCCTCACCTAATCGGTGTTTATTTTGACATTTTTCACATTTCTCTGAACTGTTGATGTTACAAGCAACAATAACTTCACAAATGACAGAAAATAAATTATAGCAAAGATGAACAGCCAAGTTCAAGTGAGAGCCATCAATTCGCAGCTTTTTCTTGAAAAAAAAAAAAAACACTTTCTTACTTTCAAACCTCTTCCCATGAATAGTAAGTCTTGGTATAAGAATAACATGTAACAAAATGGATAATCCTACATAAATTTAGCCAACTGATCTATGTCAAAGAAGCAAAAACAAGACAATGCAGAAAACAACCCATGCTGGAACAACTGGATATCCACAGAGGAGGAAATGAAAAAGTACACAGACACAGGTTTTGAACCCTTTACAAAAGCAAACTCAAATGGATCTTAGACCTTAGTGTAAACTGTCAAACTACGTACCACAAGGAGAGGCTAAGATGACCTTGGGTACAGTGATAACTTTTGAGATACACACCAAAGGCACACCTTTGAAAGAAATCCTTGAGAGGCTAAAATTCATGAGGATCAAAAGTTTCCTAGAAAGTGGCAATGTCAAAAGAAAGAAAACACAAACCATAGACTTGAAGAATTTTTTTAAAGTGTATTGAATATATATGGAATGAACTCTTTAAATTTTAAGATAATTACATGAAGGAGTCAGGAAGATGACCTGATGGTAAAATGCTTCATATAAACATGAGTATCTGAGCTCAGATCCCCAAGACCTGTGTTATAAAACAAATATGTAGCAGTATACACCTAGAATAAAAAGAAAGAATACTAGGAGAGAATACTGGGAGAATAAAGACAGGGGAATACTAGGCAAATAATAAACTCAAGTTTAGTGAAAAGCCTTGTCTCAAAAAAATAAGGTAAAGCAAGATAGAGGAAGAGACTCAATACTGACCTCCAACCTCCACACATATGCACATTTCTATAAATGCACACACATATACAAAATACATCACACACATGCACACACATGCAAATAAGATACTGAACAATTCAATTTTAAAATGAATCAAAGACCCTGACGAAAGTTTCAGTGTAGCAGTTTTCTTCTGCTGTGATAAGGACACCATGACCAAGGCAGCTTATAAAAAAAAAGGGTCTATTTGGGGTAACAGTTCTAGAGGTAAAGTCCATCATTGACAGGGAACCGTGGCAGCAGCAATAGACACAGCATCAGAAACAACTAAGAGCACATATCACAAACCACAAACAGGAAGCAGAAAGAGCTCAAAAAACATGATACAAGGCTTTGAAAACTCAAATCCCACCCCTAATGACATACTTCCTCTAGGAAGTCCACAACTCCCAAGCCGATGCAAACTGCACCACCCGAGGACCAACAACTAAGAACATCTGAGACTACGGGAAACATTCCTATTCAAACCACTGTGTTCAACTGACAACATAGCCAAATGTAAAGAAGAATAAGAAAGAATGTTCATGTCAAATGTCAACAGTGAGACACAAAACAACAATGTAATACCACCACCCAGCAGTTAGAATGACCCAAATTCAGAGCACTGGCCAACTAGCAAATGCTAGAATGGAGCAACCGTAACTATCTGCCACTGCTGATAGGTATCTAAATGTAACAGCCACTTTGGAAGATACTTAGATCCTTTCTTTCAAAACTAAATAAATTCTTCTCAATTCTGCAATTAAATGAATTGTTATTTATCCAAGGTTCTAAATATATGTTCATAAAGAAACCAGTACACCAAGAGTTCATAAAAGCTTTATATACATAGTTGAAATTTAAAAGAAAAAAAATCAAAACATTCTTTGATAAGCAAATGCAATATACCTTGGTATTGGGGCAATGGAATCACTTAGTAAAAGAAGGCAATTTTGCAACACTAAATGATATTCTGAACAATCCAGTTGTAAAAGATCAATACATGCTGTGGGGACCCAGCAAGAAAATAGGTAGGCAGAACACAGAGAATTTTTAATACAGAGGTGATTGTTTGTGATAGTCTTTGTATACTTATATCATTATGTAAGTCTCTTAGCACATAGAATGTACATTACCAAGAATTAATTATAATGTAAATTTTGGATATCCAGTGACTATATGACATAGTTTTTCAGTTGTGATAAATGTACCACTCAAGTAGAAAATGGTGAAAGGAACAAAGACTCTTCATGTGGCAAAGATCTTAAAAGTGCCTGCATCTTATCAGTTTTCCTTAGTTAAACCTAAACTACTCTGGGAGTTAAGAGTACTATATAATATTACTTGAGTAAATAGGAAATGCATTTCAAGAAACTTCCAAAACTCTAGAAATGACATGATGTGGGATGTGTTGTATATGTGTTGCTTTTATTGGTTGATGAATAAAGCTGTTTCAACCAATGACTTAGCAGAGTAAAGCCGGGTAGGAAATCTGAATAAAGATATATAGAAAGAATAAACAGAATCAGGGAGACTCCATGTAGCTGCTGAAGGAGACAGACACCACTGGAACTTTTCTGGTAAGCCACAGCCTCGTGGTAATACACAGATTAATAGAAATGGATTAATTCAAGCTGTAAGAGCTAGCTAGAAATATGCCTAAGTCATTGGCCAAACAGTGTTGTAATTAATATAGTTTCTATGGATTATTCAGGTCTGGGCAGCCAGAAAATGAAACACTACCTCTGCCTACAAAGACAGAGACATCTTGGTGCCTGGACAGTCACCCAAAGTTCTTCTGTAACAGTGGGGCATCCATCTTGAGTCTAAAGGGAATGTGGAAGTCATTTTCTCCAAACTGCTTCCTGCTGTCTGTGGACAAAGTATCTTTTGGGTCCCTGAGAAAATCTGAGATAATGGCCAAGACCTGGGAAGAACACCTGTAACTTTTGTTAATAGATATCACATGTCAAGTTTCAGGAGGTCTCCCTTAGTCAAATCTGGTCCATCTTACCTGGAACGCATCCATAGGCTCTTGTTTCCTGTGGAAACAAAAGCAACACTGCTTCTCCAAAGCAATGTATCTTTTAAGCTCCATTTTACAAATATATTTTTTGACTTCTGTCTTAAAGTTAAGGAATTTTTAAAAGATTTAGGTTGGTGTATTTTATCAGTCTCTCTTTCAATCCCATGTCTCCCAGCAGCTGTCTCTTGCCCGTCAGCCATCAAAACACTCAGAATCAACATGCAGGATCCAAACTCCGTGTGTATTTCCTATCTCTACATGGCTTATCTTTATATTACTTTTACTGCCTCTTTAAATACTTTGTTTTATTTTTAAAATTATTTTTCCATTACTGCCTATACCCATTTTCTTTCTTTCTTAAACCTACACACGTTGCAAATCACATTGGAACATGTTTAAAAGTTTTTTTCTGAACCTCTCATACTGCAAATCTTTTAACGTTTTTTGTCTGTATGAGTAAAAGCCAAATCTGCCATGCAGCGTGTTACACGGCTTGAGACACCTCTGTGCACTGTCGCAGGAATCCGCCATGCTGGGCTCAAGCCCACATGCCACAGTGTCTCTGTATCATGGCCCACATGAGAGACACAACTAGAAAACTGTGTTTGCCTGGGTTTATGTGTGAGTAGAAGCTCTTTTTTAAGCTTTCTAAGGCTTTCTAGAAATTCGAGGGCCTCATGTTGGTATGCTATTTGTAACCAGAAGCTTCTCTGTCCTACCTGGCCCCACAGACATTTCTAAATAATCATTCAGAGACTTAATATTAATTATAAATCTTTGACAGATGGCTCAGTCTCATTACTAGCTGGCTCTTACATGTAAATTTCTATTAATCTGTGTAATAACATGTGGCCTGTGGCTTACTAGTAGTGCTTTGACATGTTGTTCCTGGGGCGGCTGCTGGTGTCTCCCAGACTCTGCCCTCCTTTTTCTGAATCTCTGCTTGAATTTCCCACCTGGCTCTAATCCTGCCTGGCCATAGGCCAAAGCAACTTTGTCAACCAATGAGAGCAACACATATTCACCACATACAGCAATACATTTCACATCCCCCACCTGTCAAGGAATGAGTAAACAAATTGGAGCAAACCTACACAACAGAATATTTCTTAGCAATAATAATGGAATAAAGGAGAATCTTAGGTGCATTATGTCAAATGAAGGAAGTTACACTTTGAAAAATATAGTCATTGATTCCATTTTTTTAAATTATTAGGAAAGACACAATTACAGAATTAGTGTAACCCATGGTTCAATGGTTTAGTTGTGAAAAATCCTCTGTAAAATCATGTACTTGAACACTTGGTCTCTTGGTGGTGATAATTTGGAAGCTGAGGAACATTTAAAACATAGGATCTTGCTAACTGATAAAAAAAAGCATGGATGGACCCTAAATTATGGGTTAGCCCCATTTCCGTCCAGTGTACTCTGCTTCCATATATTTCCATGGTGTGAGCAGCTTCTTCTGCTTCAGCCCCACCACCAAGTCTTTTTATCCATGATGAGTGGTACCCTCAGAACTGTGGGACATAATAAATCCTTCCTTCCTTGTGTTGCATCTATAAAATATTTTATAAATATTTTACATCTTGTCACAGTGATGAAAAATTAACTTAAAAGGGAAAAGTAGATACCAAGGAATGGGCTTATTGTTGTAATATAACTGACCCTGTGGCTTACATAACTTGAGAACTGGTTTTCAGAAAGGATGTGGAAGAGTTTTCGGCTGTGACTAGAGAACACCTAGAATACTATAACCATAGTCCAATGGGTTATTCTGGTGACAGCCCAGAAAACCTGACTACCGATACAAATATGGATAGTGAAGCATGTTGTCAGGAGATTTTAGAAGACAAAAAGGTATAAAGTTCATGATACATTCGAGCCAAGACTCTGGCTATATATACTCTTCCTTTGTCCTCAAAATTCATATAAAGCTGAATTTGAACATAGTGCATTACTTATTTGCAGGAAAACAATCAAAAGCAGTACAACATTCAGTCTGCTAATATTTACTGCTCCCTGCATTTAGTGAGATTCATAGTGAGAATTCAGATCAACAAGTGAAGCAAAAGATTGAGAAAAATATCCAGTTTGGCAAAGAAAGAAACAAGTTTAAGCTAAGGTGGGTGCAAACAAAGCAGCTGTCATTGCTAAAGAGAACAGTGCCCTGAAAAGGAGGTAGAAGACTCGGTAATTGGACAGTAGGCTTTGTTCCTGTGTAAAAGTGAAAATTCAGTGAAAGGAGACTGCATATAACAACAACAAAAAAAGAGTAGACAGAAAATGCCACACAAAGGTTCTCTGCTTGAACAGTACCACATGAGGACATGTTTCTGCCAAATCCAGTTGTCCAGACAATGTAGGACCATCACAGTTGTGGTAAAAAAAAAAGGGGGGGGTCCTAGACTCTATTCTGATGGCCACAAAAGTTCTAAGGCCATGGACATTTAAACTAGGGTTCTAAACAAAGAGTAGGTGAGCCTAGGCATTATCTAGCAAACAGAAAAGACCCTGAAGAAAAGATCTGAGAGACTAATGTTAAAAGTGGAGCCCAATTTTTCAATGGGGAGCCAAGGAATGTGGCTCATCACCAAGGGATGCTTCAGGCACTGAGCAAGCTACCCCAACATGGAAGACATGTTGTTATAGGCAATAGGACTTTAGAGGTAGGACTACCCAATGCCTTCAGGGCCCAGATGGTACCATCATGTGCCCTGGATGCTGTCTGTAGAGTGGCAGCATTTGAAACGTGGTCTTGCTGAATTTCTACTCATCATCCTGTTTTTATCCAACTCTATACTCTATTATTGTATATTAGAAATATGAACTGGGCCATTTGATTTTACAGAGGCTCACAGTTAAGTTTCCTAAAGTCTTAGAAAACACTTGCAGTAGCATTCCATTGTATTTTAATAAGTAAAGCTTGCCTGAAGATCAGAAAGTAAAACAGCTCCACTTGTCAGCCTTACAGAGCAGGCAGTGGTGACACAAACTGGTGGAGGAGGGTCTTTTGTTTGTATATTGCCCTCGTTGGTTAAATAAAGAAAACTGCCTTGGCCTTTTGGTAGGACAGCCCCACATTGGGCGCCAATCTGTGGGAATGAGGGGCTCGGGCTGTGTTCCCGGCGCCGGGCCCCTTGTGCCATCCAGCTCCCGGTGTGTACCCAAAATAATTACACGGAAACTGTATTTATTTAAATACTGCCTGGCCCATTAGCTCTAGCCCCTTATTGGCTAACTCTTACATATTATTTTAGCCCATCTCCATTAATGTGTATCGCCACTTGAGTGCAGGCTTACCGGCATGAGTCTAACCAGTGTCCATCTTGTGCTGGAGAAGCATGGCGTCTGCTCTACTGCCTTCTCTCTCACAGCATTCCCTTCTATCTACTCTGCCCACCTAAGGGCTGTCCTACCAAAAGGCCAAGGCAGTTTTCTTTATTTAACCAAACTAGTTGCATAGAAACCTGGCAGTGCATGCCTTTAATCCCAGTGCTGCACATCTTCAACCCCAGCCTTAGAGAGGAATATAAGATGGGAGAGACAGTTGACAGGCTCAGTCTCATTCTGAGATTCTGGAGGCAGGATCACCATTTTTGGACTGAGGTCAAGGTAAGAGTCAGTGTCTGGCTGCTTTGTTTTTCTGGTCTTCAGGTTGAACCCCAATTTCTATCTCTGGGTTTTTATTAGTTGTGCTTCGGAGGCTAAAATTTGAACTTTTGAACAATATTGGGACTGTTAAAAGTATTGGGTCTTTTGAAGTTATATTGAATTCACTTTGCATTATGATATGGCAATGATCCTATAAGAGCCAGCGGAAGAGCATTAGGGTTGAATGTCATTGATCTGCAGATGGTGGTGTCTTAACAGGGGCTTGTAGAACCTATGACACATAGGCCTGATATACCACAGGGACAGCTTTAAGCATTACAGCCCAGTACCGCCTCTGAACCCATCACTTTGCTTGCTGTCTGACATCATGAGACGATCAGCTACTTCATATTCTTTTCCATGGACAAGAACCAGACCACCGCTACTGCCTGTGTCCTGAACCCTCTAAACTATAAGCCAAAATAAGTCCTCCCCTTATGTACCTCTGTCCTGTATTTGATCATAGAAATGAGAAAAGCAATAAAAAAATATAGCCTTTAGGAGTAGAGTAAAAAGACAGAAAACTGACTGTGATGGAGAAAAGACCTTTCTTGGAAGATAGACATATTACATGTTCTAATTATATAATTGTATTACTTTTTTTTCAAAACCTATCATGTATTATGATTGAAGTGTGTGAAGGCACTGAGTATAAATCACCCCTAAATAAAGTGGATTAAAAAGGCTTTGAAGTAAATTGATATATGTGACTTAAAGGCCAATCAATGCTACACAGTAAGACCCTGTGACTATTTAGATACATAAATAGATAGATAAATTGATATATCTACCATCACAACCTAGTGAATGAAAACTTCAATCTGATTTTCTAGAAGGAAATAAAGCCTAAATTTTCCTAACTTAAATCAAGATCAATGAAGTAAGTATCAATCAGACTTTTACATATACACAGATTAGAACTGGACCAACACAGTGTTGATGGACAAAGAAAGGTTTGTGTTCTACAACAATAATCATCCACACATGATGGGTGAATAGTCAAACACAGCAAAGTCAAAAAGCAAAACTAACCCTTATTTGAATGTACTTATAACTGTACAGTATGATAAGGTTTGTCTGAAATTAAAATATGCTGTGAAAATAAAATTGCATATCTCGATGAGAATGAAATATTTATTAGTTTCATCATCACTTCATGACATGAACTCTGCTGGGGAAGAAGTAAGAAGGTGAGTTCATTATCACTGACCATCATATCAGGTCCACCGCCAATTAAACAGGCATCTCTAAAGTACATAAAAGAAACCTTGGTCCACTTGTAGTTAAATGTTATTAAGGTGATAATGATGGGCATGCTAATTGTCCATAACAAGAGGAGCCCAGAACAGTCTTTGTTCAGTCTCCAGCATCTCATTACCAGGAATTCACAGACTTCTATAAAAAGCTGTCAGAAGAGCTGAGGGCTAAAGTGATTAATTCATATGAAAAGGTCAAAAGAACTTCAAAGACAATGCACAATTAATCCTCATTAATCTAGTGTCAAAGTTTTCAAAATCAGAGCTTTGTGGAAGTAGAGGCAAACCTAGACTTTGACATAACCCAAGCATGAATCTGTTGCTTTAAATGACACTAGGTATGATTGTCAAGAGTAGAGGATAGTGGATAATTTAGAGGAAGAATCCTAAGTAATGAGTCTTGGTAGGATTATTCCTCAATTCTGTGCAAACAAAATCACGTTAGCCAAGGACAGTTCAATATCAATAAAACTGACTAATGTATATGACACAATGCTAAGGTCACACATTTCCAATAAGCAAAAGATTCTCCAAATAACTACAATACACATTGCATCTACCCAGAACTTGAAAGTTGGATTTAAAGTTAGATGATTGCTAGTTGAAAAAGTTTAAGTAAAGGTTCAATTGTGTTCTGTGCATATAAGGCTAATTTGGCCTGAACTATAAAGAGTTCGTTTACCATTAGTTCATCTATTAGGCACTGATTATTGCTCTCTTCACTAAAGTTCATTTTCTCACCTTGGTCCTAGATAATGAGGTACAGAATTTAGTTGCAGATCATGTTATATCACTGCCTATTCAAATATTACAATGCAACAAGAAAACACCATGAAAACATGGGCGCCAAAGGATACAATGGCACAATATATTACTTTCTTTTTTTTTGTTGTTTTTTTTTTATTTTTTTGTTTTTGTTTTATTTTGTTTTGTATTGATTTTTATTCAGCTCTACATTTTTCTCTGCTCCCCTCCCTGCCTCTCCCCCCCTTCAACCCTCCCCCAAGGTCCCCATGCTCCCAATTTACTCAGGAGATCTTGTCTTTTTGTAGTTCCCATGTAGATTAGCTCTATGTATGTCTCTCTTAGCGTCCTCATTGTTGTCTAGATGGAAGGAAATAATCAAATTGAGAGCTGAAATCAACAAAATAGAAACAAAGAAAACAACACAAAGAATCAATGAGACAAAGAGTTGGTTCTTCGAGAAAATCAACAAAATAGACAAACCTTTATCCAAACTAACCAAAAGGCAGAGAAAGAATATCCAAATTAAGAAAATCAGAAATGAAAAGGGGGACATATCAACAGACATGGAGAAAATACAGAGAATCATCAGGTCATATTTCGAAAACCTGTACTCCAATAATTGGAAAACTGAAAGGAAATGGACAACTTTCTGGATAAATATCACTTACCAAAATTAAATCAATACCAGATAAGCAACTTAAACAGACCTATAACTGCTGTAGAAATAGAAACAGTAATCAAAAGTCTCCCAACCCAAAAAAAAAAAAAAAAAAAGCTCAGGACCAGATGATTTCAGCTCAGAATTCTACAAGACTTTCAAAGAAGAACTAATACCAATACTCCTCAAATTATTACACACAATAGAAACAGTAGGAACATTGCCAAACTCTTTTAATGGGACTACAATTACCCTGATACCCAAACCACAGAAAGACATTACTAAGAAAGAGAATTACAGACCAGTTTCACTCATGAATATTGATGAAAAATACTAAATAAAATACTGGCAAATCGAATCCAAGAACACATTAGAACAATAATCCACCATGATCAAGTTGGCTTCATCCCAGAGATGCAGGGATGGTTCAACACATGAAAATCTGTCAATGTAATCCACCATATAAACAAACTGAAAAATAAAAACCACATCTCATTAGATGCCGAAAAAGCTTTCGATAAAGGTCTTGGCGAGAGCAGGGATACAAGGAACATACCTAAACATAATAAAGGCAATATACAGCAAGCCAACAGCCAACATCAAACTAAATGGAGAGAAACTCCCAGCAATTCCACTGAAATCAGGAACAAGACAAGGTTGTCCACTCTCTCCATATCTATTCAATATAGTTCTTGAGGTCCTAGCTAGAGCAATAAGACACCAAAGGGAGATCAAGGGGATACAAATAGGACAATATATTATTTTCTACTATGAAGTTATATATGGAATTGAATGAGGTTACAATGTTGCCCATTAATTTCTGGAAAAGAATAACAATGCATTTATTATTATTTAGATTTTTAATGAAGCAGTATTTGCAATTTTTCTGTATTGAGCAATTTACTTATTTATTCCCTCAAGTATGTCCAGCACCTACAACGGAACTGGGGTTCTTAGAGTAAGAATAAGAGGTACTTAGCTTCTTGAGAGACCAGCTACAGATGAAGTACTCTGTAACATTCTCCTACATAGGGAGTTTCCCTAAATACCTGGCGCAGCTAGTGTGATTAAGCCTGCAAGTCTTATAAAGTTAGTAAAAGCTCCGAAGGATAAGGAAGTTTCATAATGTGATTTAATATGTAAAGTGGCTGAAGAACATGTTAATTAGTAGTCCATTTGATTATTCTCTTGCTGTATTACACTATAAATGTTCCTGATTGTTTATTTTCAGTAGTATGGAGTTCTTTGAAATGGACAGCAGTTGTTCATTATCATGTCAAAGAGCACAAATATTTTAGTTGGAACATTTTGATGAAATTACAATGAAGTGACAGGAGAAATAAAAATTTCTAAGTGATTTCTAGTATCTTTCCATCTATCAAAACAAACAAACCAAAAAAAAAACACATCTCGGAGCCATGACAATTTTGTGAAAGGGAAGAGGAAGGTGGCAAAAATTAAACAAAATAAAAATATAAATAAAAATGAAATAATGCCAGAGATGAGGAAGGGGCTCATACAATTATGAGCATCTGAGAAAGTGAGGTCTAATATCAATCCAAATTCAGCATCATTTGCAAAGCTGTATTAAGTCTGAAGGAAATACTGAAATGAGCAAGAAGTAGCTGAGCTCCCCAGGGTTGCACAATTTTAAAGGATTTACTTTCTTCTTGTTCTAATTTCTCTAACTGAGGATGCATAAGAATGTCTAACTTTAAATAAGTCCAGCCCTCCCCACACATCACCAAATTGTTTGAGAGCTGCAAAGAGGCTTAAGAAAAATTAAAACATTGACAGAAGTGATCCTTTCCTCAAACGCTCCTCCATAGGGACTGTTGTTTTCTTCTGCATTTTCAAGGCAACGCCTCTCTGAGATGTTTGTACATTTGTCTCATTAGTAGGAAGACTCTCATTGAGCTACCCACCAGGCACGCACTTGATAATCACTGCTAATTGCCTACCATTGAGATCAGTAGTCTGTTCGCTGAGTACAGCGTGGGCACTTAACTCTCTGGCACTGTGGCTTCCTGTGTGCCCAGTTCCACTAATGCATCATTTGTCCTGGAAATTAAAAGCCCCAGCAACAATCACATAAACCAGACTCAGTAGGCAGAAGTGTTTACCTTCCTCTTCATCTACAGAGGAGGGGCAGCAGATGGGTACATTTTGCCAGAAGAGGAGCCTTCGTGGAAAGCTAAAGTACAGCTCATGAAACAGGGATTCCCAGAGAGGCAAAGCACTGTGAAGCAGAGAGGAGGGTGAGAGACACAACAATCTCACTATCATCCTTTTGTTTTCAGAATCCCTGCCAGCATGCCACAACACTCGAGGAAAATGCAAGAGCACAGTCTGGAGAAGTACCCAAGTGGCAAGGCTTCTTGCTAAGTGCCCAGAAGCTGTTGCCTCTGAAGTGGCCACTATCATTGCCAACACGGAGACAAAATCCACCATGCTCTGAGAATGACTGTTGGCAGCATATGGACTATAACTAGTCATCATGCCTATGTGCCATCCTCCAAGGTTCAGACACAATTCAGTTCGATGTGGTTCACATTTCCTTAGTGTCATAGTTTATATGTCTTGCAGGAAGTCTTCCAAAAAAAAAGGAAGCAGTTCCCAGGAGTTGGTTTAGCTCTCTTAGCTCTCTTGCATACAATGAATCAAACACCGTATTCTTACATCCTAAGTCTTCCTACATTCACCTCTCTTGGTGACTATCATTGACACTTCTTTGAAAAAAGAATTCTTCTTACTTTGGGCAAATGATAGACGTTATCCAGAACTATTAAAATGGGTGTTGAGACTCTCACAATAGGGGCTGAAGATGCAGCTGATGTTTATAGGCAATGAACAGGATCCAGACCATCACTGAACTAAGTTACTGTGAGAAACCATCTGCTACTGGCTGAAATGATTTACAAGATTCTTGCTGAAGGCAGGCCAGAATGAGCAGAGTTAAATGATGGAGCTTAGTGTAACAACTACTTCCACTGCTTTTCTTGTTGCTGTGACCAAATGCTGGACAAAATCAACATAGGGTTTATTTTGGCCCTATGAAGGAACACCTAGGAAGACACAGCCTGTCACTGTAGGGAATCATAGCAGGAAGAACATGAGGCAGTGGGTATGGCGTGTCTGTCCATAAGCCAAGAATCAGAGAACAGAGAAGAAGTGAGAGTGGGCCATAAAATCTCAAGACCTGCCACTAGTGATATTTCCTCAAGTGAACTTCTGCCCCCTAAAGGTTCTAGAATATTCTAAAACAGTACCACCAGCTTGAAGCCAAATGTTCAAACGCAGGTCTATAGGAGACATTTCATATTCAATCCACAATACTGACTTAAACAAATTTTGCTAAAATTGGACTCAGAAGACCCCAGAGATCAAGTTCAAAGAAAGTTTAAGAATGATTAATTGGAGTTGTAGAGATGGCTCAGTAGTTAAGAGCACTCACTAGCTGTTCTTCCAGAGGTCCTGAGTTCAATTCCCAGGAACCATATGGCAGCTCAAACCATCTGTAATGGGATCTGATGCCCTCTTCTGGTGTGCATGAAGACAGACCACTCGTGTACATAAAATACAAAAATTAAGTAAATCTTTAAAAAAGAATGAATTATTTAATTTATTTTTTGGGAGTTCCCAGTGATTTGGGCAGTTTGTAAACCAAAATCCAGGTGGAAGGGAAAGAAATCTCACTCTAATTGGCTGCAGTTTCAGTTTACACACAGGCTATTCATTTTAATAAGTTACATTTATACATTTCTTCCCTGATTAAAACCATTTGCTCTAGGCAGACAATTTCTATATCCCTTCCATTCTCACTACCACTGTCTCTTTCATAATCTAGCCTGCTACCTGTGCCTAGTTGTGTCCTTCGCCCCAAAAGTCTTTCTTTCACCAACTAAACACCATGGTTGGTACGTATCTTGGCCCAGCCACTCAATTATCATTGTCTATCAATTTGTAAAAAGTTCTCCATTCTGTTTTGTTCTTTGTACCATGGACCTGAAATATTACTGTCCCTTCTTGAGTTTTTTTCATTCTAGCTAATGTGCAAGTTTCATAACTCTCCCATTTACATATCCTACCCCCAAGATAAAATCTATCTAAAAAATAGTACGGGGTCTGAAAATTCTTGTCGACAATAGGTTTCTATAATAGTTCTGCTTCCCCTTTTCATCTTAAAAATATCGCTCTGGTATTTAAAAAACATGTTATTTCAATTACATGTTAAAAATATTATTTCATAGTAAGATTTTCTGTTATCATAGAACATCCGTACTTGTATGTTTTTATTCCCATCATTTCTACAATTCTAATGTCTCATTCAATTCTTTTCCCTCCTAATCCCATTGAACTTATTCAAATAGTATTATACTACATATTTAACTCTGCTCATTTACTCTAAAAACATTAGGCACTTAGACTGATCCATATTCATGTTTTTATATATGTATATATATATATATATTCCATGCTTTCTAACTGTAAGACATGCTATTTTGCATACAAAATAATAACATGTAACTCTTTTATGCAACAAAAAAGAGTTAGTGTCATCAATATAAGGCTCCCTTTATAAGTAAGAGCCATGAACATATACATCTTGGTACTGTGCAATGTGCTATTCCTCATCCCTCTGAGAGAGTCTACCCAGAGCCTTACTTGCAGGAATCTTGGATTCTCCCCAAAGCTAACATTAGATGCCAACATCTCCCTTGCATCCATTTTGAAGGTCATATAGCTTTTTGCCTCTCTTGTGGATGTGCAGAAAATGTCATCGAAGCTTTCCCAGTGCCAACCCATCTCGCACTGCCTTTCAGTTCCAGATCTCTCTTGGTCTTAATATACCACTGGGAGTTCACAGTTACTGTTTTGTTAGGTGTGATGTATATTGATTAATAATAATGACTATTAATTCTTCTATTTTATTTTTCTCCACATTTTGGTATTAAAATTAGATTACTTTTCAAAATAAATTTCCTGGATTTTTTCTGTTATTTCTTAAATGCCAGTTTATTTGTAGCTGTGGTCCTTCCAACTTGAATTGGCTTCCTCAGGCCGTCCTGCCTGGGATCTATCTATTCTATCTATTCTCACTTTTTCTCACTTTAACAATTATTGGTTTTATTCATCATCTATTTTACTGTTCTCTAGAGAATTCATTTCTGTTCCTTATTATTTTTCTTATTTTTACTTCTTTTGTTTTTGACTTCCTGAGAAAAAATGCACGTCATGTTTTTATTTCTTCTGATAGCATGAAAAATATGCTGAGCTATAAATTTCTATATTATATGAATTTTGCTATACAATATATTATAATTGTACCCCATGTTTCTTATAGCCTTACACAGCTTAAAGATCAATGATTATTTAATGTATTTTTCCCATGATTATTTGTGTTTCCAAAGACTCAACTATGCTCAGTATATAAAGTAATATAATGACAAAATACACAAGAATACTTATGACTTATTATTGCTTAATTCAGCATATTAGATTGCACTGAGATTGCATTCACTATATGTTAAATCATAGTCTGTGGTGTTGTCCCTCAGCAAACTGAAAAGATGATGATTCTATAAGGCTGAAATGGAAGGTTACTTTTCCTTTTCTCAAAGAAACCACAAATAAGAAACAATGCCCCTTCAACCTCCAAAATCCTTGGATAACGCACAGTGGCTAGTTCTTGCACAGGTGTTAGATACATCCCTGAACCCTGGTTGAGTTTAAAGACTTTCTCAGTTAGTTTCCTTGTTTGTAAAAGGAAGTGTATGCAATCAAGCAGTGCAGTGACAGTGACAGTTAGTGTATCTTCTTTATAACAATCCAGGATGGAAAGGGGACTTCCTCCACTAGTGAGTAAGATTTTTCTTGCTTCATGATGGAAGTCTTCTAAGAAAAGGAAATACCTGTGTGATAGAGACTTCCCCTTTAATTCTAAAAGTAGTGATTCGCTTGACTGCAGTTTATAAAGCTTTCTAATTCTATAAAGTTCCTAAATTGAAAAGCTTTTCTGTAACTTACATGGTCCTCCTTGCATAAAAGCTGTTCTTATCACTATTTCAAATCTTCCAATGTACTTTGATGTTTTTATGGGTTGTCATTTAAAACAGTTTTATTTCCTCTTGTTTTTCACATAGCAACACTTATTAAATGAGTCCTCTCTACAAAAAGAGAAAGCAGACAGAAAATATAAATTAGAATAGAGCAAAGACAATAAGTAACTGCCCTGATGTCACAGACAAAACATTTAGAGGACCACTACTTTAGTCAATAAATTATGCAATCCAGAAAATCAGCATAAGCATTTCAGCTAATGAAAAGTGCACTGTTGTAATAAGTGTTTCCTGAAGTTATATGGGGGGTTGTCCTCAACATATTATTTTCATGCATGAACTTCTAAATGTCCTTTTCCTTCCTGCCACTAGAGTACATGTTTTTGTTGTTGTTGTTGCTGATGATGCTGTTGTTTGTTTGTTTCAAAGGATTCAACCTTCTTTGTTTAGATATCTATTATATTATAGCCTGTTGGGGAGAAATGGAGTCAATACATCATTATACAAGTTTGCCACCAAAGTAAGTAGAAAAAAATCAAATGGTTCATAATGTATATATTTCAAAATCATGGTGATACAGAGAAAGTAGACGCCACTTTAAAATGCTTCTTAGTACTCTCCATGACCAACATTAACTGTCCCAAAAATTGGCTTGTAGAACTTTTAAAAACTGTAGCAGCATTAACTTTATAGAAATAATGTGGACCAAGGTTATAGCTCAGTTGATAAAGTAATTAATTGTCTATCATGCACAAGGCCCTGGGTTCCAGTCCCAGTACCACAAAATCTGGGCTTCATGGTCATTCCTGCAACCCCAGCACTGGCATGTAGGCAGAAGGATCAGAAGTTCAAGGTAATCCTGAGACATAATAAGTTTGAAGCTGGCCTAGTGGTCTACCTGAAACTCTGTCTCAAATATGGCAAAGGGGGAGAAGAAGGAGGAGAAAAAAAGCACATGTAGATCTGAGCAGAATACTCAGTCCATCCATAAAGGTCATGGGGCACAAGCATGAAGACTAGAGCTCACACATGGGCGTTTCAGAAGTGTTTATAAGCTTACCTCAGGGGTCACTGAAATAGGCAGATCCATGGAGCTGATGCCATTGGGTCCTGTGAGAGATGCTGTCTCAAACAATAAAGCAGAAAATGCTATCATATCGGAAGTCACCTGAGGCTAGCCTCTGGCATCTACACACACACACACACACACACACACACACACACACACACACACACACACACACACCAGCACACACAAGAATCAAACATGAAATAATTTGAAATAATTATTTCTTAGGGCTGGAATAAAATCAAGATATAGATGGCATTTTTAAACTTCCTTGGATAATAGTGATTGAAACCCACTGACTATGACATTGGAAAGACTTTAAATTGCATTCTCCAACCCAACTATATATCCAGGGCTTGTGTCAATTAACAACACCCTAACCAATTTTCCACCATACAACTAAAATACCCCTTTGACAGTGAACACACATTCTAAGCCACTCTTCCCAGCTGCTCACGGTTCAGAGTTCCAAAACTGATCTTAGGGCACCTTGTAGAAGTTCTCCTATTTCTCCAGCAAATCTATCCTGAGTACCATTCCCTTCATACAAAATAAACTTCCAAGTAATTCAGAGAGATTCCCTTCTGAGATGCCCCTTTCCTGGTTTTATATTATAAATTTCTCAACCTCTCCCTGGTGACTAATTGCCCTCTTATCATGTCGGCTGAATCTGCCCCCATATCCTTAAAGCAAGTGTGGTGGTGTGTACCTGTAATTCCAACTTTCAGGAGGATGAATCGAGGAGACTGCAAGTTCAAAACCAGTCCAAGTTACTAAGAGAGACCCTGCCTCAAAAACCAAACAAGTAAATAAAGACATGCCTATAGCAGATGACTCTTTAGCATAAAACCTCACAGTTGAGGAACTCTAAACTCTTCTCCTTGTACCTCTAGACATTAGTTTCAATGAGTGTACATTGCCATTTTACTTACAGTATTCTTTAGGGCAGCAGTGTCACATGAATAGTTCATATTCAACTTGAGCAACATAAGTTCCTAAGGTGATAATTCATTTTTCTCAAAACACTCCTTGCCTTGACCTTTTGGGTCCAAGAGAAGGAAGTTCAAAAGTCGTAGAAATACATGTTCCATTAGTACCCAGACGCTATTACCAATTAGCCCGGTTTTTGTTTTGATTGTCACAACTCATAGTCATTGTTCCTCTCTGCAGTTATCAGATCCTGAAAGTCATTTGCTTCATCAATGAAAGTGTCCCAGGGGAGCAGGACAAAGCCTGAGCTCTGTCATTGACCAAGGGGCTGCTTTCCAGCAAATCTAGCCAATAGGTGCATTGATTAGGGAGGTCTGATGAGTGACCTTTGAACGTGTTTTCTCTACCAACAATGGCTTCACTTACAGTAGATTTCTGTCCTATCCCAGCCAGTGGGATAGGAATGGGGGTCCCTGATAAACCTGGAGGAGGAAGAGGAATGGAGGGAACAAAAGACACAAGAAAACAACAGCAAGACAGGCTTTCTGATCAAGCTGGCACTTCATTATTCCTCAGAAGATGTTATATAGCAAACGGATGAGGGGGAGGGGAGGGTGTCAGGTCTGCTGGAATTCTGGTCTGGAGACATCCCTAGCTGATAAGGAAATACTAAGGGTCTGTGATTGTTCACTAACAAAGGAAATGCTAATTGTTTCTAAAGCCTGGGGCCTGCAGGTCTCACTAGGCTAATTACCTGGAACTTGCCCTGCAAAGGTGAATACCTTACTTGTGAACTTAAAATGGCTGTAAACAAAATACAGACCTCAAAATAAAGGTCTTTGTTTCCAGCACTGTCCACTTCTATTTTCAAATGACAAAGCAAGAACTTCTTTCAGAGCTTTTGTTCAGATATTCTGAGCTTTAATACTATCTTTAGCATCTTTTCTATGAGAGAAAAAAAAAGCATGAAACTTTTAGGCAGACCTAATTTGGACTATCAAACTATCCCTGCAGTAATCTCCTCTAGAATCTTAGCCAGATTAAATGATGACAGTCAACCAAAGAAGACCAGGTATTCTTCCCTGGGTTCTCTGTATGCTTCAAACAGAATTTACTATGTTTTACTATAGTAAATTCATAAATCTGCTATTGAAGGTAGGACTGAATATACAGATAGTGCCACTTAAGTGAAATTTTTTTAATGAGTAAATAAAACCCCTCTACTTATTTTGATCATTAAAGGATTTTAGGTAATAGGTGTGGTGATTCCTCTAAGAAAGTCCTCACGGTTCCTGCTTTCCAGTACTTAACTACTTCAGCACTCTCTCTGCTTTAAGCAGTACGTATACACAGCATGACTTGTTTCTGCCTTACTGAATATAGGGAAGGTGGTAAAGCATATGTAATTACAACTACATGCTGACATTAAGTAACAATGTCATGCAGCTTTTGTAAAGAAACTTCTCTTTTCTGGCTTAGAGAAAATGAGAAGTCATGTTGAAAGACCCTCAGAGTGGTCTTATCGCCGAGGAGCCCCCAGACTCAATAACCAGGCCGTCAGATGCAAAAGCACGAGGTTTAATTCACGATTTACGTTTGCGCAAGCGGGTGCCCAGCTTTGGGATAGCCAAGCACCCCGAGTATCCATGCAAGCAAGTTTTTATAGACAAAATCACAAGTTTTACATAAATTATAAT
>PVIU01007669.1:0-37847 GCA_004026605.1 Ondatra zibethicus | reverse complement strand
AGAATGGTCAGCCTTAAAACCATATACACACAAATAAAAAAAAGCAGGTTCAGCAGGTACTTTTTACACATATTTGTGCATACAAATACAAGCGTGTGTGTGTGTGTGTGTGTGTGTGTGAGTGTGTGTGTGTGTAAAAATATATCCAAAGAAAAAGAAACTGTCAACTAGAAAAATGACATGGGGAGGAGGGAGCTCAAAAGATGGTAACTAGGAAGAGTGTAAGAAGAAAAGAGAAAGAGAAGTATTGTAATTCTTTCTAAATTTAATACTTTAAAAAATAAAAGAAATAGATTGAGTTTCTACCATTAAACAAGGGTTATGAACTAAAAAAAGAGAAGGAAGAAAGGAGGGAGGAAGAAAGAAAGGAAGAAAAAGAAAATGATTAGATTCATGTAAATTGTAAGCATGTGAAAATATCTATACCCACACTTGGATTCACCTCTTTCCTTCTCAGCATGGGCTAATAATATACTATATAAATAGAAGTAAGACACCGGCACCTGTTTTTAACTTGCTCAGACTGATTTTAAACTGGACTTCAAGGTAAAGTCCAGATGAAGATGCAAAGTTCAATATCTGTCTGGCTACAGATTCTCCAGACAAACGACCTATTGACTAACTCATTGGCAAATCCCATCAATAGCTTCAAATTCCACATAGCCTCAAAGGATTCTGGGTCTACTTGTTTTTGTTTTGTTTAGCACAGGAGAGGAAGCAAGAGTGTGAAATCTGGTTCAATGAGTGATGGTTGGCTGTAGAATCAACAACCGCTATTAAGTAGTAGAACTGGGGCAATCATTTAAGTTTGCAAACTAATAGGATCCTTCGTGAAAATTCAAATTTTCCATAGGACTCTGTTTGACCATGGGTACAGCCACTCGCTTCAGAGACTACATAAGCTCCATGCATGGCTTCTAAAATTACACATGATCTTTTTGTATTCATACATAGCACCTATTACTGTCTATTCACTGTTTCTCGTTCTTATTCCCAGATCTACTCAGAAACCTAATCAGTCAAAACCTAGTCAGGAAGGAAAGGAAAACAAAGAATATTTTGAGTTTTTATTGGAATTGAAGATGACCCAGACTGAGCTAATTGTTTCTGAGGATTTCTGAAAGTACCACTTGCGTATTCTCCTCCTGCTGGCAGACTCTAGAACAACTGGAATTGTCTTAAGCATGATTGTGCAATTCATCTTTCCATCCTTGCCTCCAAATTTGTAAGCCTTCAGTAATTGGTTTCCTTATGAGTAGAAATTTAAAGATTAGGAGGCTTGATTTTGGAGCCTCACAAAAAAGGTTGGAAGGGAGCAGGGGTATAAGAGCGGTTTCTTATATCATATATCCAAGAAACACTACAGGAGTTAAAGAATTAAAAGCACAAAGATAATTTTTGGCTCCAGGTTCCAAAACATAGAGAAGAGTTGTCAAAACTTGACTGCAAAGAATTCTGGCAGTCTTGCAATGAGAAGGGCTTTAGTCTGGGCATTAAAACCCTGTAGCGTGGTCTAGGGGTTTGTTAACAGCAAAGTGAGGGCGTTAAAGCACTTGGCCTCTGAGGGTCATTTCATCTATAAAATTCTCTCTTCTTGCCTACAGAGGCCTACCACCTCCCTATCAGTCTGGAGAGCCTTCTTCTTCATATATTTCCTATGAATTTTCTCCGATTTACAGGTCTAATCCTGGGTAAATATCTTCTCTCCTGGGATAGTAAAACTGCCTGATAATTAATGTAGTGTAGTTGACTAATAAGATATTCACAGACAATGGTCAATTGCCTAACCCTTGCCACAAGTAATAGCATTTTAAGCATAAATGGATTCCCAAAGACCAGAGCATTATGACCTAAAAGATTGAAATTATAATGATGAGATAAGAGGAAGTAGACTTCATCTTTAATGCATAAGTAATAGTCCCAGATGATTTGTCTAAGGTGAGGAGTTCAAGGTAGAAAGAGTTAAAACAATGCCATTGTCATTATTCGCTTGGCCTGAAAGCAGACTCAGGTTTAAATGTCTTTGCTACAGTTGCTTGGCAGCTTCACTGAGCAGGTTACAAACTCATCCATACTTCAATGTTCATAGCTAAACTGTCCCATTGTTATTTTAGAGACTAAAGGAAACAGTATATCTGTTGCACCGAACACATAGGACAACTACTTCCTATCATTATTCAAATTAACTCTTTTCGGAAGAATCAGTAACAATCCCAAATCTTGTGACCTAATGTTGTTGTTACTCCTCCTATATCAAAAGCTACTAAAGACTCGATTCTTCTGCAAAATGAATTTGCAAGGCAGGATCGCTAGTGATAAAATAGTAATACTAGATTATGCCTAAAAAATGTAGTCTGGTTATTTTGTACTTGCATTTGCATAATTAAATGGTAGACTACTGCTTTTCATTCTTCCTCCTTTCAGTGATTTGTTCCCCTCATCGATGATGTCATAAAAGTCACCAGCTTATTCAGTAAATTCCTAAATGCTGGAAAAAGGCTTAATAAAAATGGAAAGAGACAAAACCTGTGCTATGAGTCAAATAAAAACATATGTGAAAATAATTCAAATCACAAACCCTCTAGATTTATATACTTCATTAAACTCTTGGACCTTATGCCTTTTGGCGATTCTCTATATCACTATGAAAGCACTACTTTGCTACCTTAATGTTTCCTTCAAAGCTATAGCTTTTATCTTTTGAATTTTTTAAACATCATCTTTGATGAAATACTAATTATAGGGCAATGAACTGGGAGAGAGTTCCCTTCACCAACAAAAGCCAAGAGCAAGCCTCATACAGAGAAATGTGAATGTGCAGGTTTAACACTAGACCTGCCTATTTTTCTTTCTTCTCCTTCATTACTATTAATTAGCTGTTCATGGTCCTAGGTAAGGGTAACTCCTCTACCTTTCAGTAGACCTTCAGGTCTAGGTGATGTGCCCTTCTTTGCACTATTAAGGTTATGTTTACTAGCGATTCTTCTGGCCTCTGCCACCCAGCTGAAACTCCTCTTTCTATCACTGTGATTTCATCATTCCTAAAGCCACATGATTCTCAGTTTCCTTCCTATCTAACTTGTCAGCAGTGTTTGATATAATTGTTCATTACTACTTACCATCAATTCTAAAATTTTGCACCTACCTTAATTATATCTTGAAATGAACATTTCTGTCCGCCTGATAATTCCTCCTGTGCTCATCCACCTCTTACTGATTGAGAAAGCCCATGGCTCACTCTCTAGAAATCAACTGTTTGCTCTCTCCACCCACCTCTCTGGTATCTTGTCCAGTCCCAAGGCACCTATCACTTCCAAATTCATTATCCAGCCAGAACCTAGCTTCTCTGCCTCAAATTGCTACTCACAATCTCCACATACATGACAAGCACAGCAAGCTCTAGCTATACCCACAAAGTTACCCTCTTCCCCCAAACTTCCTACTAATGCAGCCTTGATCCTCTAAGTGCTCAAGCTAAAAAACCTTGAGGTCTCCTTTGACTCTCTCTCTCTCTCTCTCTCTCTCTCTCTCTCTCTCTCTCTCTCCCCCCACCCCGTCTCTGTCGTGCCTGTGCTTGCTCTCTCTCTTTCTGGAAACACACACATAAACACACACTCAGTGAGAGAGAGAGAGAGTACCTATCTTATCAAACAGTAAATGCTATCATTTCCTATCCAAAATGTATATAAGGACAAAGAACTTCTTAACACGTTCAGTACCAAACACTTCCTACAACTCTCCAGTCAAGCGCCATCATTACACTGTATCTAGATGACTGCTACATCTTCCAGTGTATTCTTGCTTTTATGAATTCTCTACATTGCAGCAACAGAGAGTCCTGGAAAACTTACAAGTCAAATAAATTCACTCTCATGTTCAAAATCCTTTAATTTTTTCTCTCAGTTTAAGACTCAGTGTTTGTACAATGTCACCCACAGCTCTATGACACCCTTGCCTCTTTTCCTATATACTCACTGCCTATCTCCTGACTTTGTGAGTACCGTGCATCAGTGTTTCCCTATGGTCAGGAATGGTCCTCTACCAAATGTCTCCACGAGGTTTCCCTCAGTTCATTTGCACTACCGTTGTCAGACATTCACTTCTCATGTAGCTTTACCCTGATCACCATATTCTGAAGAACAGAAATCACAGTCATGTGTTTAGGCACAGGCCTTTAATCCCATCACTTAATGGCTGTCACAAGATCACCAGTTCAAGGCTATACTGGACTACATAGCAAGATTACCTCAAAAATTGAAATAAATAAATATAGAACCCTCAACTCTATCACCTTTTCATGCTTCGCTTATCTTGATAGTAGCCCATCATACATTTTGGATAATCCCTGTTAGGATGAAAGCAAGGATTTTTGTTTGTCTTTTATTCTAGGCTATCTTGAGTAAATAAAATAAAGCAATTTCAAAACTATGAAGCTCTTAGACATTTATTAAGTAGATCATAGAATCATAGTGGTGTTATAATAATAAACTATAATGCTATACATCAAGATGTTTCAGTAGCTTTGTAAAGCATAGCTGTCTATTTACATAATTAACAAGTTTAATCTCCAAAATGAACCTAAGAAATAGGTAACACTATGTCCACATATTGTAGAGAAGTAAATTAAGTCAGAGAGATTCATGATGAAGTTCAGAGCATGGTACATCAAAATACGTCACCTTAGTATGGAAGAAAATCAAATGAAGGAGGCTATTCACTCCCTCCCAACACCCGTATTCCCAGTACAGACCATAAAACTCAAAAAAGAGTTCTCTGCCTTGAAGCAGTCTATAAAATCAACTGGCGTTACCATAAGGCCCTTTCATGACAGGTATCTAATTTATATGGAGAGAAGAATGAGCCTGTCTTAAAGACACGGGGATACAGAAAAAAGATGGAACATTCAGGCCTTGCAAAGCTCCTCTCACTGTATATCAGCATTTCAGTCGTCTTTGTCCATGCCCACCTCTTCACAACTGTCACCCTTATCAAATGGCGTAAACACACACAGGCTTGCCCATTCCTTTGGTTATTCTGAAGGCATCCATATCACAAAAACGTTAGATAATTTTGTATGCTTTTCTCTTGAAAATGTCTTGTGACAGAGATCTCAGCCATGAACTTAATGATGAGAAGGAAAAATAATTATTTTTCTTCAAATTCTTGAAATGTCCTCAACATTACACTGAGAGTAGAGGACATCGGAATCATTTTTAACTTCTACAGAATCTGCTTCTTTGTAACAAATTGAGAGATAAAATTTTGTTTTCAAGATTGGGTCAAAAATTGGAACTCACATGTTTACACAAAGTCTGAGGTTACTATGGATTGCGCTCTGCATCTTCTCTAAGGGCCTGTGCACTAAAGGTTTAGTTATCTTACCATGGCACCAGTGAGAGATGCTGGAGCATTGAGGTGAGATAAGGTTAGAGACAGCTAGATTCTAGGTATATGTTCTGAAAGAAGTATTACAACGACAACTCCCGCTCTCTTTCTAGCCTTCTCCAAGAAATGTGCCCCTTTGTTCAATCATAAATTCCCTTCCAAGGTCACTGTCTCAGACAAAATCCAAAAGCTATTATAGGGCCAAGTGAACCATGTCTGAAACCATGAGCCAAAATCGTTCTACTCAAAGTTGATTTCCTGGGTTATGCTGCAGTACTCACAGAAAACACTGACTGATACAAAGCAAGGCATATAACTCAGACATGTCAGTTCATGAGGACAACAATTGTGATGTGACCACCGAATATCTCGGGTAAAATTTGGTAGAAGAAATATGAAAACTCCTTTCTAAATCAAGTGCTTTACTACTCAGTCTCCCTGTCTGTGTTTTGACTGGCAGCATCAGATTTAAAAGAGACTTTCAAATACTTACCTGGCAGGGGAGAGACCATGATCACAAAGATGGTTTTCCCAGGATGAGTCTGATCCATTGTACTCTGGAGGTTCTGACCCCTGTGATTTCCCCAAATATGGGAAACTCGACTGCATAATTTGTGGTAGTGGGAGGCTGCATGCGTGTTCACCCCTGAGAAGAAAAAAATGAATAAATAAGAGACCTTCAAACTGCACACACGAAAATTGATCCTTTCTGTCCTATGGAAAAAATAATTTGAGTTTGTTTTTATTGTTGGCTTCTTAGCTTAATAGTTATATTGTGCAAGCCTGTTTCAATGACCCTGTAGTCTTATAATGTACATATATTTGCTTTTCAAGTAAAAGGGGAAGGTATTATAAGCTACTCAATATTTGCTTTATTTTGTCCAAGATTCTAAGCTCCTCATTTAAGCTGCGAACTTCACTATGGAGAAATCTTTAAACCCCAGGCCTGCTGGCAAGCATAAGCTCTGCACGGGTACCATAGAGGAACCAGCAATTAGGCTCCATACAGTGACTCTCAAATGAAGAGGGTAGATTGATGTCCCCATTTGTGTTCCAGTGCCCCAGAATACTATCGCAGCATGTGCAGCTGCGTGAGAGTGCTACTGAATTTGTATTCCGGAAAACAAGCTAAAAGGTCAACATGCATATATATGTATAATGGAATTGGTGTTTGCTAATCGATGAGGAGAAATGTTTCTTCCTTTGTGGTAACTTAACAAACTTTTCTGCTGAGAGCCTGCAGTCAGCCCTAGAAACCCCTTACAAATTACATTTCAATATTTTCTCAGTGACTTAGGACAAAGGGGATTCAAACTGGTAGTCTATTGACTTTACAATTTCCATGCTAAGATTAAGATGCCATTGCTAAGTACTAAGTTTTTCATACCAATTAAGGAGGAAAAATGATCTAGGTAGAACTAGTATAAAAAAATTTAAAAGGAGACTTGCTTTGAAACTTTTACTGTGATATAAATTTCCTAAAATATTGCAATATTGTTTAAAGCATCAAGGATGTATAGCAGCTTCACAGGTGACAGTAGTTACCAACCACCTTTATAAATACAATTGTTCCTACTAGTGCTTGTATGTAAAGGTGTCTTCTACCTCCAGTATTCAATTCTATAAACCTGGTACTTACGTTTTTCTTGTCTAGTTAGACCTAATATCATTTGTTTGCATGACTAACACAGACGCCTAGAAAAGCACATTGTTAGCACACACCATCTGAGGTCTTTGTGTTTTACACTACATGAGTGGTTCTCAACCTTCCTAATGATGCGACCTTTTATAGTTCCTCGCATTTTGGTGAAATAAAATTATTTCACTACTACTTGATAACTGTAATTTTGCTACTGTTATGAATCATAACATAAACATCCCATATGTGACCATGAAAGGGGCCCTGACTCACTTCACT
This sequence comes from Ondatra zibethicus, assembly GCA_004026605.1. NCBI lineage: Eukaryota > Metazoa > Chordata > Mammalia > Rodentia > Cricetidae > Ondatra > Ondatra zibethicus. Next base: position 30,544 of record PVIU01007669.1, on the reverse strand, counting down.
ATGTTGTCTGATAGGACCCACTTCTCAAGAACCCACATCCTACCAGCCAAGAGTCTCCTAGCACCAAGGCACCTGCATCTGATAAACATTCTGGACCATGTGCTTTCTCCCACTCTATTCATACCACTGCTGATGGCTGCTTTCATTTCATCATTGCTCTTCTTCAGCAATCCACAATCATAACCCATTTTAGAGAGTATTTGCACAGAGTATATTTCTAAATTTTTGTGTTCTCACAACACAGAATATAATCTCTTAATGTCATTAGTCACATAGCCCAAGTCATGCTCCCACTTCCAGGAACATCTGATGGTTTCCAGGACTAATGTCTTTTTACAGAGCTCAGCCACTCCCTCCCCTAGCCTCAGCCCCTGCTCATTTATTTCTCCACAAATAGAGCGAGCTCCCTTAGCATTCACTCTTGCCGGCTCCTTCTAAAGAGTTATTAGTAAATACCAGGTGGATTAAATTTGGTTTTACTCTTTTCCTAATTGGGTTTTTACTTACTTTGGGTTGTTAATGCATTTCTTAGTTTAAAATGGGGTTTAGTTTCAGAGATGAGTGCCTTGGAAAACTATTGGCATGGTAATGCACAACATATTAAGTTAACAGAGAAGAAAATACTAGAAAGAATGAATAGGAAACAAAGATTTACAGGTGCAAAAACAGCACCCAGTGAACACAACGCTGTGGGAAAGTTATTTCTAGAGTGAGTCCAAAAACATCAATCAATTCTAATAGGAAAAATACCTAACATGCACAGACTATGTGCAGGAGGTAAACGCTCACTGAGGACTGGTGGACGGGGCAAAAAAATACATGAGGTGGCTGCTGAGTATGGGTCAAAGACCTCAGAAAAGGAGTTGGTAGGAAGTCATTGTGCCATTAGTACAATTATTCAGGCAGTGACATTCTACCATGAGGAAGATATGGTAATGTTTAAAAATTTGTCACTTCATATGATGTCTTTGCTTTAATTAGCAACATGGTCTTGTAGCAAGTAATGATGACTTAATACTCAGTATACAGTTGAAATAATTTTTTTTTTTGATTTTTGAGACAGGGTTTCTCTGTAACTTTGGAGCTTGTCCTGGGATTAGCTTTTGTAGACCCAGGCTGGCCTTGAACTCACAGAGGCCTGCCTGCGTCTGCCTCCCAAGTGCTGGGATCAGAGGTATGAGCCAATACCGCCTTGAAGAAATCCCACACTAGCTCAGAACTGAGTATAGAACTGAGTATAATAGAGGGTTATTTATTTAAGGATAGACTTACAAATCACAATCCTCTGCTGGAACAGGAAGCAGCAACCGAATTCCGCAGCTGGAAAACAGGCCTGATAGGCAGGTGCTTTACATCGGCATATAGAGTATAAGGGGCCATGCCCAAGTGGGAAGGTAACTTAAATGCTACCGGCAGTAGGAATTCCTACAGCACCGCCTGGCTCAGTTGAAATAACTTTTAAAATAAATACTATCAATTAATTATTCTCCCATAGTTCAAGGTCTACTTATCCCATTTCTTAGATTGATTAAAAATTGTAATGAAGCCAGGTGGTGGTCAGGCATGCCTTTAATCCCAGCACTCAAGAGGCAGAGGCAGGCGGATCTCTGTGAGTTTGAGGCCAGCCTGGTCTTCAAGCGCTAGTTCCAGGACAGGCACCAAAGCTACACAGAGAAACCCTGTCTTGAAACAAAGAATTATGATGAAACAAAAAATTCTAAGAATTTTTCAACAGCATTTTAAGTGATTACAATGATAATAAGCTGTATATCTTTATTATAGTCTTATTTAGAAGAAGATTGGCAGTGTGTTTAAAAGAACAAGTTTTACTCTTAGAGTAGCATGCCCCAATTATTGATCTGCCATTCATTGGCCACTTATCTTTAGGATTCAGAGTGTCTTTATGAGGCTCCCTTTGTTCATATGTGCTGTACGCTTAGCTCACACAGTTCTTTTGTAAGTAGGGCAACATGTGTGAATTAGCTGTTATGCAAGTTAAATTATTAATACCAATAACAGAAATGGTGACAGAATTATTTGAAGAGTAATCTGGAATGTTAAGACGGCCCAGTGAGTAAAGGCACTTGCCACCCACAAACATACACACACACACACACACACACACACACACACACACATATATCAAGAAGCAATAAACAAGATTGGAGTTCACTGAAAATTGCCCAAAAAAGAAAACTCTCTTTTTTCAATCTCTCCCATTTTCTAAGCAAGCAGGCAAGAGGTATTATCCAAAATCATGAAGCCACTGATCTAGGAATGTGGCCAAGTATAGAAAACTAAGCACATGGTGGGCCATTAATCACACACGGTTTTGCAGAGTTGAGTGCAATATTATGAATTACCCATTAAGTATTAACAGCAGAATGAATTAAGGAAATTGTCCATAATATCTAACATTTTCATTATAGCATAATGCAAAATAGCGTTCCTAAATTCTGCTTCTAGAACGAGTCACTATCCAAGTGTACCATAGCTACTTTTAAAAAGCAAAAATGCATTTTACTTTTTAAGAAGCAAATAAGACAGCATTAATATATCCTGGACTAACCCTAAAACCTTGTTCCCTGTTTCCCACCTAAGAGATCTAAAAGTACCGTAAAACAAAATAAGATGCTTCTAGAACTTCTCGAGCTATGATGAACCCGTGGAAACTTAAGATTCTGAATAATAAAAAAAGCTTACCAGCACAAGTGTGATTCACATCACAGCAAAAGCCCCATGACATCGAAAATAATGATGGAACACCACACTTGACTGGGGTGCAGCGGCAGCTGTCAGACCAGCATGGCATATGAATGTGAGCCACAGAAAACGTGTGTTTAAGTGTCGTCAACAGGCCCACTGTGCACCTAGGAGCTGTGGCAACTACTTCAGACAGCATCCTTAATTACTATTTAAATGAAGGCAAGGTGATTAATGATATCCCTTCTCTTTTGCTAAATATCAAATACGAAGCCAACCCCACACAAATTCCTTTACCTTGCAGACTGAGCAACACTCTCTCATTATAATACATTTCCATAAATCACACAGGATTGCATGGGGAGAGCTGCAGTCTCCTCCTCTAATCTTCCTGTTCTCCCTCTGTTTTCCTATCTCTCTGATACCTAGCCTACTTCATAAAGCCTTGCTAATTAAAAGCGACTGTAATAAATGTTCAATAACATACCTTATTCCTCAAAAATAGATGTGGTGTCCATATGTTACCACATTGTCTAGTGAAAAGTATTTGGCCAATAAATAATTATATAGGAGTGGTAGAAGAGATTAAAAAGACAGGAAAGATGAAGAAATGGGAAGAAAAGCAGGGGAAACCAGCAGAAATATTTCAAATCACATGAATTATCTGTGATTGACATGGAAGTATACTGATGGAGAGCTGTTGCTGCTGCCACATGACTTCCCGGTGAGATATGAAAGATCCAGCTGTCCCCAACCAGGTCAGGGGCAGAGCTGTAATTGAATTCCAAGGATTCTCTCTCAGTGCCTCTGTGGCACCCAGGTGGATGCTTATGCATTACGCACTCCCTGATCCTTTCCAACAGTGTCACCAATTTGAGGCAGTATGAGGGCAAGACTTCAGTGGTTAATCCTAATTGTTTAACTTAAGTCGTCTTATTGAGGTTTTTTTACATTTAAAAACAAAACCTCAACAACTAAAAAACACGCCTCTTTCATTTATTCCACCATTTGACCCTTGTGGTTTAAGAAACATTCTGAGTACACCGTCCTCATAGTCTCATGGGTAGCAACCATTTCTATATTTCAGTGGAGTACTTAAATTATCTGTCTGTATCCTTGGTTTCACCATTCATTGTTAATCATAATGTTATTTCCAATAGGCATGTCTCCTTAATGTGTTGAACTCTTCGGGTGACAGATACGAGCTAGAGAAATAAAATAGTAGTGAAATAAATTGGATATAGAAAAAAAAGCGAGTGTCACAAGTCACTTGCCTCCATTATTCCTAATGGCTTTTAAAACAATGAAATTATTTTTGATCAATGCATATGGAAAGTTTGTACAGTTTAGAAGCCATTTGATTTTCATATACTCTATATTTTAACATTTAACAGTGTGACAGCTGCAAAAATGGCACATTGTCACATTGAAAATCACTTTTAACTTTCCGAGGCACTAAACTAACTGTAGGGTAGACCATATGCATGATCTCCAGAATTATAGGGCAATGTTGGAGCTCAAGGACTTAGATGACAATATCATGATCATATGACCCATATAACTTTTGTATTACTTTTCTTAAAAGTAATAAAACTTTTATGAAGTGTATTTTATTCAAACCAAAAATTTGAAAATGGGGATGTTTCTTTAGAAATAATCATAGCTTATAATCCAATTCCTTAGTATCTAGACATCCTAAATATTTCAAGTCTTTATTTTCCTGTGTCTTTCTTAAAACTAAAATGATCTTAATGCCTCATTTTTAAATTTTTATTTGTTTATTTTTTTAGTCTAAGAGATAAAACCACCTAGGGTCACTGGAAATGAGACAAAATACATTCTTCTCGGAAGAACAAAGAAAGAACCTCAAGAACATTTGGAGAAAGAGCAATTTATGCACTGCTTACATATCTAGTGCCTGAGAAGGCCAGAAGAGGGCAGTATTAGGAGGTATGACCGACCTTGATGGAGTAGGTGTGGTCTTGTTGGAGGAAGCCTGTCACTGTGGGGGTGAGCTTTGAGGTCTCAGAAGCTCAGGTCAGTTCTCCACCTGCTGCCTGTAGATCAAGATATAGAACTCTCACCTCCTTCTCCAGCACCATGGCTGCCTCGCGGTGTCTATAATGGACTAAACCTCTGAAACTGTAAGCCAGACTCAATTAAATGTTTTCCTTTATAAGAATTGCATGGTCATGGTTTCTCTTCACAGCAATAAAACAAACTTCGCAGAAAAAGTTAAAAAAAAAAACTTACGCTAAGACAACAACAACAAAACACTGTGATGCCATTCTTGGGTAAGATCAGTTCACCAGCCTATCCATTGGTTACTTCACTTTTTTACTTCAGTGATCTTGGCTCCTCTGCAAAATGGGAAAGCTTGTGCATGAGTGCAGAGTCCTATGCAACTATGGAGTTCATGATGCCCCTGGGCTGGCTATGTGTTTGCCTGAATGCCAGTGTCAGTATAAAAAGCTGGAATCCTAACAGCACGCATAGGTTCATCGCCCAGATTACTTTCTTCTTGAAACATGGCATTCACTCATCACTTCCTACCTATGGTATCTTATCCTCCAGTTGGGTCAAACCGTTCATTACCTCCAATACTGATTCTGTAACCTATTTAGATCCCATAATCTTTTGACCTTTCTACTTTATAACTTTTATCACAATGTCTATCGGTTTGCCAGTTTTTGATCTTTGGGTGTTAATCCTAGATATTTATACCATTTGTCCAAGTCCTGTTCTTTCCTTACCTTTCATTCTCTGCACTCAAAAGTACCTAACTGTATGAAGAAAAAACCACTTTTCTGTGCTTTTATAAGCTATCCTACAGCTATGCAGACTGATTCAACTGTAAATTTATGTTCATGGAAAATAAATGGATCTCTCCAGTGCTCAACTTTCTCCACTCTATACAAATGCTCCCTGGAATTTAAAGTTTAATCACTCTTGCCTTATATTTGTCATAAAAATGATAAGAATCTCTTGAAATTTCCAACTGCAAAACCTACAAACTAGGAACATCAATGTTCATTTATGTCTCTTCTTTGTCTGTTGATCTTCCCCACCCTTTACTGTATATCCAAAGTCTTCCATATCTTTGTTATTATTTATATACTAATTCTTATCCAATTGTCCAGCCTATAAAATTATCTTACATAACACCACCAAAAACACTTTCATCATGCTTGACAAGGACTTCTATGATGTTAAATACCATTAACTTACTTTCATTCTCTTCTTCCAACATCCAATCGTACCATATACAGGTAGCCATATTTTCATCTCTGGCTTCTGTTACCTCATATGTTCTTATATTTTAACTTACTCATATTTGTGCCAGCAGAATTTCTAGAAACTTCTTCTGCCTCCAGTTCTTTAGCTATCAACACACATATAGATCTCATTCTTACTTCTTTTCTCATGCTGCACACTCTTCTTCAACTGTTATATAGACTGTCTGCTAGTGATTAACAAATGCTTATTTTCAAAGATTTAAAGTTCTTGTCATACAGGTCTTTCACTTGTTTGGTTAGAGTTACTCCAAGATATTTTATGCCATTTGTGGCTATTATAAGGGTGATGTTTCTCTGATTTCTTTCTCAGCCCATTTATCATCTGTGTAAAAGGGTTACTGATTTTTTTGAGTTAATCTTGTATCCTGCTACATTACTGAAGTGTTTATGAGTTGTAGAAGTTCCTTGGTAGAATTTTTGGGTTCGCTTATGTATATATGGAGAGAGTGGACAGCCTTGTCTTGTTCCTGATTTCAATGGGGTCACTGTGAGTTTCTCTCCATTTAGTTTGATGTTGGCTATTGGCTTGCTGTATATTGCCTTTATTATGTTCAGGTATGTTCCTTGTATCGCTGCTATCTCCAAGACCTTTATCATGAAGGGATGTTGTATTTTGTCAAAGGCTTTTTCGGCATCTAATGAGATGATCATGTGGTTTTTATTTTTTCAGTTTACTTATATGGTTGATTACATTGACAGGTTTTCATGTGTTGAACCATCCCTGCATCTCTGCGATGAAGCCCACTTGATCATGGTGAGTGATTTCTCTGATGTGTTCTTGGATTCAATTTGCCATTTAGTATTTTTGCATCAATGTTCATGAGTGAGATTGGCCTGTAATTCTCTTTCTTAGTAATGTCTTTCTGTGGTTTCATAATCAGGGTAATTGTAGCCTCATTAAAAGAGTTTGGCAGTGTTCCATCTGTTTCTATTGTGTGGAACTATTTGAGGATTGTTAGTATGAGTTCTTCTTTGAAAATCTTGTAGAATTCTGAGCTGAAACCATCTGGTCCTGGGCTTTTTTTGGTTGGGAGACTTTTGATGACTCTTTCTATTTCTTTAGCAGTTACAGGTCTATTTAATTTGCTTAACTGGTCTTGTTTTAATTTTGGTAAGTGATATTTATCCAGAAAGTTGTCCATTTCCTTTAAGTTTTCCAATTTTGTGAAGTACAGGTTTTCAAAATATGACCTGATAATTCTAAGTATTTCCTCCATGTCTGTTGTTATGCCTGCCTTTTCATTTCTGATTTTGTTAATTTGGATTTTCTCGCTCTGCCTTTTGGTTAGTTTGGATAAAGGTTTGTCTATTTTGTTGATTTTCTCTAAGAACCAACTCTTTGTCTCATTGATTCTTTGTATGTTTTTTGTTTGTTTGTTTCTATTTTGTTGATTTCAGTTCTCAATTTGATTATTTCCTACCATTTAGTTCTCCTGGGTGTGTTTGCTTCTTTTTGTTCTAGAGTTTTCAAGTGTTCTGTTAATTCACTAGTGTGGGGTTTTCCAGCTTCTTTATGTAGGCATTTAGTGCTATGAACTTTCCTCTTAACACTGCTTTTATTGTGTCCCATAAATTTGGGTATGTTGTGTGGTCATTTTCATTGGATTTTAGGAAGTCTTTAATTTCTTTATTTATTTCTTCCTTGAACCATTGATGCTTCAAATGAGCATTGTTTAATTTCCATGTGTTTGTGGGCTTTCTGCAATTAGTGTTGTTGTTTAATTCTAATTTTAAGCCATGGTGATCTGATAGGATACATGGGGTTATTCCAATTGTTTTGTATCTGTTGAGGTTTGTTTTGTTACCTAGTATGTGGTCAATTTTTAAGAAGGTTCCATGAGGTGCTGAGAAGAAGGTATTTTCTTTTATGTTTAGATAGAATATTCTATAGATGTCTGTTAAGTCCATTTGAATCATATTTCTTATTTCTCTGTTAATTGAAGACACCAAAAAATGGAAAGACCTCCCATGCTTTTGGGTAGGTAGATTTAATGTAGTAAAAATGGGAATCTTACCAAAAGCAATCTACAGATTCAATGCAATACCCATCAAAATCCCAGCAAAATTCTTCACAGACATTGAAATAACAGTACTCAATTTCATATGTAAAAGCAAAACACCCAGGATAGCCAAATCAATCCTGTACAATAAAGGAACTTCTGGAGGCATCACAATCCCTGACTTCAAATTCTACTACAGAGTTATCGTACTGAAAACAGCCTGGTATTGGCATAAAAACAGACAGGAACAGCAATGGAAATGAATCAAAGACCCAAATATCAATTCACACACCTACAAACACCTGATTTTTGATAAGGAAGAAAAAATATAAAATGGAAAAAAAGAAAGCATATTTAACAAGTGGTGCTGGCATAACTTGATATCAACATGTAGAAGAATGAAAATAGATCCATATCTATCACCATGCACAAAACTTAAGTCCAAATGGATCAAAGACCTCAACATAAACATAAAGCCATCCACACTGAACCTCATAGAAGAGAAAGTGGGAAGTACACTTGAACGCATTGACACCAGAGATCACTTCCTAAATATAACCTAGTAGCACAGACACTGAGAGAATAAATTAATAAATAAGACCTCCTGAAACTGAAAATCTTCTATAAAGCAAAGGACACAGTCAACAAGACAAAACGGCAGTCTACAGAATGGGAAAAGATCTTCACCAACCCACATCAGACAGAGGTCTGATCTCCAAAATATACAAAGAACTCAAAAAATTTGTCATCAAAATAACAAATAATCTAATTTTAAAAATGGAGTACAAACCTAAACAGAGAACTTCCAACAGAGGAATCTAGAATGGCTAAAAGACACTCAATGAAATGTTCAACATCTTTAGCCATCAGAAAATTCAAATCAAAATAATTCTGAGATTCCTTCTTATGTCTGTCAGAAGGCCCAAGATCAAAACACTGATGATAATTTATGCCAGAGAAGATGTGGGGTAAAGGGAACACTCCTGCATTGCTGGCGGGCATGCAAACTGGTACAGTCCCTTTGGATAGCAGTATGGCTATTTCTCAGAAAATTAGAAAACAACCTTTTTCAAGACCCAGCAATACAACTTTTGGGTATACACCCAAAGGATGCTCAATCATACCACAAGGACATGTGCTCAACTATGTTCATAGCAGCATTGTTTGTCATAGCCAGAACCTGAAAACAACGCAAATGCCCCTCGACCAAAGAATGGATAAGGAAAATGTGGTACATTTACACAATGGTGTACTACACAACAGTAAAAAATAATGACATCTTGAAATTTGCAGGCAAATGGATGGAGCTAGAAAACAACATATTGAGTGAGGTAACCCAGACCCAGAAAGACAAATATCACATGTACTCACTCATAAATAGCTTTTAGACATAAAGCAAAGAAAACCAGCCTACAATTCACAATCCCAGAGAACCTAGACAACAATGAGGACATACATGGATCTAATCTACATGGAAAGCAGAAAAACACAAGATCTCCTGAGTAAATTGGGATCATTGGGACCATGGGAGAGGGTTAAAAGGAGGGGAGATGAAGGGAGGGTAGCAGAGAAAAATGTATAGCTCAATAAAATCAATTTAAAAATGCTTATCTACAGAACAAACCTCACTCCTTAGCTCCTAATAAAGATATCTGATTACTACATATTACTACAAATGTAGGTATCTCATAGCAATCTCTTATTTCAATTAATTCTTCGAGAACTTTATACAGTGTATTTTTGTGATGTTCACCCTCTTTTCCAATTTCTTCCAGATCTACCCTTCCTTTCCCATGTCTACCAAATTCTGTGCCCTCTTTTATTTTTACCTTGTATGTCAAATTTGTGCTATCCATGTAACATGGTTGACCTACCATGGATCACACACTTACATAAAACTAACTCTCTCTTGCCCAGAAGTGATCAATTTCCAATAGTTCGGAACTAGGAGTAAGACTTCATGTACACCTCCCCTCTCTAAGCTGGGATTTTGACTGGCTTGAACTTATGTAGGACTTGTGCATGCTGTCATAACTTGCTGTGAGTTCATATGTGCAATTGCCCTGTGTCTGGAAAATGATGGGGGGTTTGTAGTTACTCACTGTCTCTCGGTCTTACAATCTTTCTGAACCCTCTTCTATAATGATCTCTGACCTATGGGAGGAGGAGAGTAATATAAAGATGCCATCTACGGCTGAGAAATCTCTGTAATCTTTCATTCTCTGCAACTGACCAGTTGTTGACCTTGTATTAATTGCTATCTACCTCAAAAGTATGGTGTAGGAGGTCCTTCTGTCTATGTGTTGTTTCCATTGGTTAATAAAGGAACTGCTTTGGGCCTATAGCAGAGCTGTAGGGGAACAGAGCTAGGCGGGGAAAACTAAACGGAATGCTGGGAGAAAGAAGGGCAGAGTTAGTGAGAAGCCATGGAGCCACCAGACGTGCTGAAACTTTGCCGGTATGCCACAACTGCGTGGTGATGCACAGATTACTTGAAATGGGTTAAATTAAGATGTAAGAGTTCGCCAATAAGAAGTTAGAGCTAATGGGCCAAGCAGTGATTTAATTAATACAGTTTCTGTGTGATATTTCAGGGCTGGGCAGCCAGGAACCAGCAAGTGGTCCTCCATGCAACAAAAGGAAGGTTCTCTGATTATGCTTGAGAGAATTAATCTTTGAATAATAATTTATCAGAAACTAGTTTAATATTATGACCATTTAGCAGAGTAACAGTAGTAGAGTCTCCTCTAGGGCCTATGACCTGTCTAGCCTTGAGTTTTTGACACTGATAATGGTGTCAGGTATGGATTGTGGACTGGGCTTTAAATCCAAGTTTAAAGTGGTTGGTTATTCCCATGGGGATTGCATCACTATTGCACCAGTAGGCATGTCTTGCCAGGCTAGTGGTTATTGTAGCTTGCAATGTTTACAGCTAGGTATTTTTTCTTTCAAGTAACATACATAGCACCTTACAGAAATATGAAAGCTAGTCAGTAGGAACAAAGCTTCCAGGTCAAACCAGTTTGAATTTACCACATCTTAAGACCCAGGTTTGTGGTATCTTCTGCAATAGATTATGTATTGTCTCAAAACTAAAGTTTAGAAATAAATCATAAGTTATCACAAAACAACAGAGCACATGGGCTTTCCAGTTTGACAGCCAAATAAACACACAAGGAGAGTGCATATGTCAGAAAGTAGTCATGGAAATATAACCTGGAAACCTACTAAAGTCTCTAAGATGAAAGCCAAGATGATACAATGTATACAGCATCCAAAGAACTTTAGAAGAGTTTTCTATAGAGTGGAGATTATTAACAATAGGAGCATAGAAAACAGCAGATGGCAATATTAAACAGCTATTAACTTCAGGAGAGTAAAAAAACTATAAGAAATCTAATCCTCAAATACTTTTTGAATCACACATGAATAATAAAAATATTATTATAAAAATATAAATCTTGAATGCCAAAGTAAGCAAATGTTATAATGGGTTTTAAAAATAAGAGGCTAAAACCTTAGTAAATAATATATAAATTAATAAATGTATAAATATTAGAGGGTATTGTTAGAATAGCAATCGACTAAAACAAGTTTATTTTGACTTAGAGGAAACCAAGAGAAGAGAAGATTCATCAGATGGTGATTGTTCTGAAATAGCCCACCATCACTATTTTACCTTTAAAGTTCTAATAAACACTAATAAAAGTGTTCAATTATATGTATTTCAATTTTGCCTAGATATTGGAATTATACACTACAGTAAATCATTGACTAGTAGACAAATTTGAATACTGGAAAAAGAAGGGATGAATTGATAAGCAGAAACCGTGGCGCATTGCTATGTATGAACTGAGCATATGAGGTTCGTCAGGAAAACAAGGGGACAAGAAACAGTAAAGTTCCCTCATGAAACTGCTGCCACACATGTTTGGATGGAAAGCATGCAGAATTTCTTTGGATATATTAATTTAAACTTAGGAAGAGAGGACTGTAGCTAAATATATGACAAGCTATGAGAAGACATTTAGAACAGACTAATAATAATGATAACATCCTAGGTTATGGTAAATGTCAACTTATTTTCTGAGTATGTTTTAAAGTATCAAGGTGAAAGATTAATTAGGGCTACCATAAAAAATGCAATGCTCCCTCTGATTTGAATTTCAAATAAATAATAAACTTTAATATAGTGGTGCCCCAAATATTGCATGAAATTTACCTATAATAAAAATATGTCATTCTTTATATGAAAATCAAATTTAGCTAGAATACTATATTTTATTTTTATTTGCTAAAATCAAGCAACCTAAGAATTAGACATCTATTAAAACCAAACAAACACAAATCTAAATGCTCTGAATAAAAATAATAAATTATTATTAATAATAACCTCCTAAGTTCAATTACTACCAACCTTTTGTGCATGGGTATTGAGCAATCCACTGGCACATAGATACATTCCTCTCTTAGTTAGAGATGAAACACCATGAACAAAAATCAAGTTGGAGAGGAAAGCCTTACAGCTAGATATCGTGGAGGCATTTCCTCAACTGAGACTCCTTCCTCTCTGAGGACTCTAGCTTGTGTCAAGTTGATGCACAAAAATAGCGGTATGCCTACCATTTACCACATCCCCAACACAAAGTGACTCCCTCTCTCAGAAGCCATCAATTTCCCACAGCTCCTTGGCTATTGTGGGATCTCTGGAATCCCTCACCAGTACCCCCAATGCTGGAATTTTGGCTGGCTTGATCTCAGACAGCTGCTTTGAGTTGCTGTGTAACTCAGGAGTTACTGTTACTAATAATATAATCTTAAAAGAAAACATGAAATTGAGGGGAAAAAAAGCTCCTGTAGATTTTAGAAGGAGGTAAAGTGAAGTTATATATAATCAAAATATGTTGCATACATATATAAAGTTTTTTAGACAGGGTTTATTTCAAGACAGGGTCTCTCTGTAGCTTTGGAGCCTGTCCTGGAACTAGCTCTTGTAGACCATGCTGGCCTCAAACTCACAGACGTCTGTCTGCCTCTGTCTCCCATGTGCTGGGATTAAAGGTGTGCTCCACCACCACCTGGCTCATGTATGAAATTTTTAAAGAATAATAAAGACTATTATTATGACTCAGAATGGATAAGAAACTGAATACTGTAACCAAATAAGTTAAATTCTAAAGCTGACATAGACAAACTGTGTTCTACTGGCTACTTTTGTACTACAGTAACAGAGATGACTAATTACCATAAAGACCTCATGGCCCACAAAGCCAAAAATATTTACAAACAGGTCCTTTACAGGAAAAGTTTGCTGTTCTGCAGAGCTCGCTTTACTGACAAGATACAACAAGAACAAGCAAAAATTCTGAAAATTCCTAAACTGAATCCTAAAATTGAACTTCTGTTGACAGAGGTTTCTGTCCCTTCTGGTCCTGCAGCCATTCAGTCCCAAAGAAAAACACAGAGACCTACATTAATTATAAACTGGTTGGTCTATTAGCTCAGGCTTCTTAATAACTAACTCTTACATCTTACATTAGCCCATAATTCTTATCTGTGTTAGCTATATGGCTTGGTACATTTATCAGTGAGGCATTCTTATCTTGCTTTCTCTTTGTCTGGGTGACAACTGCAGACTGAACCTTTCCTCTTCCCAGGTTAGTAGATAGTCATTTATAATAGTCAAGCTTTGTACTCATGTTAGTTATGTTTTCTAGATGTACAGAGATATATGTCAGATAGATAGATATTCTTCAAACCTTTCAAAGACTAATGTAATATGACATTTAAATGTTTTAAGAACTTATGACTTTTCATTATTATGAGACACATCTGTTCCTGGCAGCACCAAGCTACTTCAAGAGGGTGATGGGCATCAAAGAGGCTCCTTATAGAGTTGACTAGCCATTTGGGCAAGATATTGCTCTTGCTTGGACTGCTTGATGTTACGCTGTATGAACTGGACATGTAGGATCCACAAAAAAAAATGACTGCTGAACTTGCCTAAAGGGAGACAGTCCTATGGAGTTCCTGCTTCATGAAAGAGTCTGCCAGACATTCTGCAGGACACAGTAGAAAGTGACTGACAAACTGTCAATATAAACTGTCTTTGAAGTTTCCTGTTTTATAAAAAAATCTGCTGGATACTATGGGCCTGTAGGCTGAAGATGAATGCCCAATGTTACAAAAGAACTTTGGATGACTGCCCAGGAAGTGAGATATTTCTGTCAATTCTAGAGTTTTAAATGTTGGTTACAATGTACTTCCTGTTTACTTAGGTAATATTATATCTTTCTGGAGGCTTTGGTAGAGTTGAAGAATAGATATAGTTTTCCTTAGTTATGATAAAAGATAAAGTAGATATAAATATTGTAACTATAATTCTTGCTTGATAATGGTTTTGTTGAATGTCATCTTGCTATGTTAAAGTTAAAACCTTCTTTTTTATTTAGACAGAAAATGGGAGGTGATATGGGAGTCCCCTCTGTATGCTGTAAATATCATTGGTTAATAAAGAAGCTGGTTTGGGCCTATTGCAGCACAGACTAGGGGAAGGTGGGAATTCCAAGCAGAGATAGAGGAAAGAGTAGGCAGAGTCAGGTAAAAGCCATGTAGCCACTGCAGGAGCCAGATGCCAGATGCCAGGCAGAATCTTACCAGTAGGCCACAAGCATGTGGCAATATACATATCAATAGAAATGGGTTAATTTAAGATATAAAAGCTAGCTAGAAATATGTATAAGCTAATAGGCCAAGCAGTATTTTAATTAATTCAGTTCCAGGTGGTTATTTTGAATCTGGGTGGCCGGGAAAGAAACAAGCAACCTCTGCCTAAAAACTTCTGCCCCATAGTTTCAATTACAGTGTGAGTTCTCATTAGAAAGAGAAGAGACCAGAGATGGCTGAACATCCTGTAGTGAGCCAACACGAAGTTAACTCAATGGTATTTGTGGAAGGTGTGTTGCCTCAAGGTGTTTGTCTGGCTTTTTTTTCTACCAGTCTTTTCCTTATGTTATAGTTGTGTTATGGTTTCCAATTTTGTGTCTTTATGGAAGTTTCATGTGTGCGAATGTGCATGTCTCTGCATCTTTATGCTTCTTGTGCTCTTTCTTTGTCTTGTCTTATACTGTTATTGGTTTCCTCCTATCCTTATTCAAGTTTGCTTTCATTTCATCTCTTATTTATTTCTTTCCCCTTTTTGTTGCCTGTTGGTTGTCTAATGAGAGAGAGCAAGAAAGGGCATGGATTTGAGTGGGTGAAGAGGTGAGGAGGAGAAGGGGACAGAGAGTGAGAGGGAAAACTGCCATCAGAATCTATTGTATGAAAAAGTGTATTTTCAATTTAAATAATTAAAAATTTTTCTCCGGGCTGAAAATTGTTAATTTTGATCATCTTTCTTCAAATAATCTCCCCCAAACCAAAATTAATCAATTAATCAAATAAATTTTTTAAATGCTATGTTTTTATTTAGAATGTAATCAATCGATTCATATGTGTTCTCTTCCTATCTTCAGTTTTCTTGTCTGGAAAAGATACTGTGTGATGAACCTACATTCATTGCTTTTGAAAGATACTTAATGATGAACCTGCATCCAACACTTTCTTTAAACCATAATAGCTGATACAGAAATGAACACTCAGTTCTGAATGCAAATGAAGGTAAGATTTAGAGAACTGCCTTTGCAAATTAAACGTGTTTCGATAACAGTAAGCATCATGTTATATGATGCTGTGTTATTTGATATGTTATGCACATACACACACACACACACACACACATACATATTGGTTCTTTGATACAGGCTTTCTCTGTATTTCACTCTAGCTGTCCTGTAACTTACTCTGTAGACCAGGCTGGCCTCACTTTTGCCTCTCGAGTACTGGGATTAAAATCATATACCACCACCACCAGGCTCAAATTTATATTTTAACTGTTTCATTACTTAAACTTTTCTGAAATGTAACCTTGAAACTAAAAGTTATAAAGCTATGTGTAAGTTAAAAATTACTCATTAAAAAAACAAGTTCAAGAAGTCTGTTCATTAAAATGTCACAGGTAATGAAATCTGTCTTCTACCAAGTAGCACAGATGTCGATGCTTTTTTAAATTCTTCTATACAAAAAAAATAGATTTCTTTCTTTCTTACAAGTATTGTGGCTTACTTCTTCATTAAAACATAAAGTATACTGAAAGAGAACTGTTAGCTTTCAAATTAACTTCCTTAATTTATACAGTTTAGCATCACTTCAAATATTTTTTCTCTTTTTTTATTTTTGTGGGCATTGGCTTTATATTTTGTTTATTTATTTTTGAGATAGGATCTGGACCCATATTTGCTACATAGATACCCAATGGCATGACATTTCTGATATACTCTATCCACTTCCCTGGTGCAGGAATTACAGACATGCTACTTTACTCATCTTTAATTTATTTTATGTAAGAAAGAAAAGGCTAGATGAAGCTTCTCTTCCTTGGGCAACATCAATATAATTCTCAAAAAGGATACAAATGGGGATTGGTTCATATGAGGGCTTGGCTGACAAAGTGCCTGTAACTCAAGAATGAGAATCTGAGCTCAGAACTCCAGAACCCACCTAAAAGTCTGTAATCTCAGTGTTCAAAGGTGGACACTGGTGGTTCTCTGCAGTTCATTGTGCAGCTAGCCTTGTTAAATCAATGCCCAGGTTGAGAGAGACCATGTTTCATAAAATAAGGGGAAAAATGATGAAGGAAGACACGTAGCATTGACCTTTGGTCACCACACATGTGCACACACACACCCACACACATACATACACATATACAGACAAACACACAGGTATATCAGTATTAAAAGCTTACACATTTTATATAAACTCATTTGAAAAATGCCACTATAAAGACTTGATTATAGTCCTGTGATATGTTTTGGGGAAGGACTGGGAGCTTGGGGGACAGATTTTGGAGACAGCCTCTCTCTCTAGTCCTGACTGTCCTGGAATTCACTGTATAATCCAGGCTTGCCTTGAACTCAAGAGATCCTCCGTCTTTGCCTCTGGAGTACTAGGGTTAAAGATGTGCACCACTACACCTGGTTTGTGGTAATTTTCTGATTTTTGTTTTGTTTTGTTTTTAATTAGAATGCATGAACCCTCAAATCTTTTCACTTTTGCTTTGGTTGGTTTATGCTCTTTTTCATTAGAATTTTATTAGCTAGTTGGAGTACATTTTCCTTCATATGGGTAGAATTTAGGCCACGTCAGGTAACAGATTCTGTATAGTTTGAACAAATGTTCTCAATCCTTATGTGTTTAAGGCTTTGCTGCCAGCCCATTCCACTAACAGGAGGCGGTAGAGACTTCAAATGGTAGGTATCAAAGGGAGGTAGTTAAGTCATATGAGGGCATACCCTCAAAGCTGACATTGGGAGCCCATCTTTCTTTTACTTCTAGGCCACCAAGAGATGACCAGCTCCTCGCCTTGCTCTCACACATGCTCTACTCACTGCTGATCTGTAGGCCCAAAGGCAACAGAGCCAAGAAGACATTCACTGAAACATCTGAACTGTGAGCTTAAATAAACATTTCCTCCACCTCTGGGAGCTGTTATTTTGTCCCAGGAATTAAAAGATAGCTAACATACAGAGCCAGTCTTTGGTGTCTCTGTCTGCAACATGAATTAAAATCGGTGGCCATCCCCTATAGAAGTACAACTCTAACACCAGCTTGGGAAGAGAGAGAGGACAATCTGTCTTCTTGGCAATATCCCCCTAGAATGCAGCTTCAGTTCCACAGACCTGGAGGAGTCTGCGACAGGTGTGATGGAGTGAATCATAAGCCAAAAACCAACTTCCATTTCACTTAAGAATGTAGAAGATTTTTGCTAATGGATGTTTTGCCAACATCTGTATGCCTTCATACAATTTAAAGACTTTATATGTTGTTGTTTCTTAATAATTTTCACCAGCTGAATCAACGTTTGTTTGTTTTCTAAGATACAAGAAGAAGCTCTAAGTTTCTTATTTTGTCAGAACTCACTGCCACACCTTTCATAAATTTTTATAAGTCTATATATCAAATGATTATTACATCACTGTGAATTAAAGCATAGCAGACTTTTTCATTTTTCAAGGTGAAAAAATTAAAGATAGAAATAAGAATCGTCCCTTTGAGAATAGAACATATGTGTCCTGATCAACTGATTTTATCAGTTCAAGATGCTTCTGTGTTGGAATTAGCTGAAAGGAAAAGTTTCTGTGCTTAGCTTGCCACCTAAATTGCATGTGATTGTCTGATCCTGTGCCTCTGTTTAACATCAGGTTTCTTGTGATTTTCAAAGAATGGCCAACCTGGGCAAATAGAAATCCATGGTCAAATTCCAGTAAGTATCTGAAGTAGAAATTCTTCTTTAATGGAAAATATTCCATAAAAAGGAAAATTACTAGCACCCAAGACCAAATAAAAAAATACAGGTAAATTTTCAAATAATTTCTGCTGGCTTATATTACACAAGTTAAAGAAAATAAATGATATTATTAAAAAACTACAAATACACACAAAATCCAACCAAAACATTGGAACATAAAATAGGTTAACCCTAATTTTTCTCTTCTTCTGTACACTTTTCCCATTGTTCTAGCAAGAAATCCATCTCCTAACTGCAAGAGTATGACGACTTTGCACTCTTCCTTATTAGCGCAAAACTACTTTATAGCAGCTATTTTGCTGTTATCATAATACCCATTCAAGTTTTCTGCCTCTTCATTTAGATTTCAAATGAAGACAACAATTTAATAAACTTTGTAATTCTGGTATCTTTGAGGGACTAAGAAAGAGATTTTAGAATGCAGTAAGGCTGTCTTTTTTTTTTTTTTACACTGTGAAATCACTCACATGTAGGTGGTTTTCTGTGCTTCTTACACATACAGATTGCTGTACAAGGAAAGTACCATTTATACTTGTATAACTGAATCAATCTCCTGACTCTATAGCTTCAAACACTCTATCAGTCATTCTGACAGTACTCCACAGCATTCCAGCATTAGAGCTCGAAGGCAAAGACAACTGGTCAACCCCTAAAGTCAGATGTGATTACAGCTCTCCACCTCTGTGTTTAGACTACAGGGCAGTGTGTACTATCATTATCACACTGTAGAATCAAAATAACTATTCACTACTCTGTTATCTAGAGAAACCCTAGAGAACACAACATTAACCATATTGTGTGTTGTCTTTCTTCCACTAACATTAAAGTTGGGGGATAAAAGTAAAAATTAAGCATTTGAGAAATCTTAACGCCCACTTAATTTGCAGTTAAACATTAGAGACCTATTATCTTTATTATTAGTTATACAAACATAAGATCTAGCTAAGGATTTTAATGGGCATGGGGGACCAATTTGGGGCATCTGATGTTTTTATTTTTCTCAACTTTCGTGTAAGACTTAAAATATTGAGATGAGAGAAGAAGCTATCAACTCGGGTTGGATCTTCTAGAGAAAAATAATAAAATGTTAAGAAACATATGTCTGAAACTGACTAATCATAAAAGAGAAACTATAAAGCCAATGGGGGTCGGAGATGAAAATTATAGCACCATCTATATCAGTTCTGTCATCCAGATACTGAGTCTGAATCATAGTGGAAATGCTATTAGACCAAAGAGTAGTTGTCTTTTAGAATTCAAATGAATTTTTATTCATAAAAGTTCTAAGGATACAGTTTATGATAATGTACAATAATATATTGACTATACATTATACCAACATATGTAGGCTTTAAAAGCAATAGTAGTAAGGAACTATGTATAATATTTTAGTAATTTAGGCAAATAAATATTTTTAAATTAAAATATAATTACACCATTTTTCTCTCTTCTCTTTTCTCCCTTCAACCTCTTCCAAGCTACACCCCCTCATGCTCTCTCAAAATTATTGCCTCATTTTTAATTTTTTTACATATATATATTCCTAACTATGTAAATACATCCTGCTTAGCCTGCATATTACTTGTGTGTTTATGTTTTCATGACTGACCATTTGATATTAGATAAACAATTAGTGCATTCTTCCCTAGGGAAGACTATTTCTCCCACTTTCTCCTTAGTGACCTTTATTTTGTTTGTTTGTTTATCTAGGGTTGGGTCCTTTGAGATTTCTTCTTCCTTATTAGCATGTCTACTGGTAATTATATTTGTTCAGGTCTTCTTTAGGCAGTCATATTGTTGACGCTTCATGGGTGTGGCTTCCCTATCATTTCTAAAAGACTCAATCTCACAACAGAATTTCTGTTCCTACAGTTCTTAGAATCTTTCCACCCACTCTTGTTCCCTGAACCTAGGTGCAGAGGTATGTTGGTACCATAAAAATTACTACATTTTTATTGGTTTTAGTTTTCCGTAATTGTGTCCATCTGCTGCAAAGAGAATTTGCTCTGATGGGGGGTTAGGATTATACTTATCTGTGGCTTTCTGGGCTATGCTGCCAGTGCCATCTCTGGCTCCAACTGGAGACAGAGCATTTGGACAGGGTTTGTGACTAAAGTGTTATGGCTTGCTTGATGGCAATGTGGACTGCTGTGTGCCTGGAACTGTGCACAGCTCAGGGGCACCAAATGGTTCTGAGGCAGGAGCGGCTCTGCCATGTGGAACTGTGCTGATCTCAGACAGGAACGATAGTAATGATCATAATAACAGCTCAGTTAAGGTTTAGACTGGACTGGAAACAGGCTTATTACCCATACATGGCACAACTTAAGTTTTTAAGATGTGCTTAGCATTTTAAGAAGTGCTCCTGGATAGTAAAGAATTACAGATTGAGAGCAGATCCATCTAGAGGTGATCTCCCAACTAAGCCTGCTTCAGAGCTGAGGCTCTGGGGACAAGTGGTGAGTGAAAGGCTGCAGGGGTTTCTTTGTTCCATGGAGCCAGCATATACCAAGCCCGCCCTTTTATCTGTGAGATCCTTGGGAAGCAAGTGGCCCTGATCCAGTACCAGCAGATCCATCCGGAGGGGGTCCTTAGATCCACCACCACAGCCTACTGCAGGGAGGAGGGGATCTGAGAGCCAACTCCAGTGCTGAGGGAACCAAAGAGAAGGAAGAACAAGAAAAATCCCCAAGTACACAGTTAGCCACAACATAAATTGAACCAAGCTGCCGAGACTCCCCTGACTGCATTGAAAGGAAGAAATGGGCAGGCGCCAATGCAAGAATTCCTCCAACAACCTGAAAAGCAACACGATAACACCAGGATCCAGCAAATGTGCAACAGGAAGACTTGAACACATTAGTGACTTAACAGCACACCTGAAAGCTCTAGAAAAAAAAAGAAGCAGACTCACCCAGGAGGAGAAGAACACTGGAAATAATCAAAATGAGGGCTGAAATCAACAAAATAGAGACACAGAAAACAATCCAAAGAATCAATGAAACAAAGAGCTGGTCCCTTGAAAAAATCAACAAGATCGACAAACCCCTATCCAAACTAACCAAAAAGTGGAGAGAGAACACTCAAATTAACAAGATCAAAAATGAAAAGGGGGAACATAACAACAGACACTGAGGAAATTCAGAGAATCGTTAGGTCTTACTACAAAAGCCTGAATGCCACAAAATTGGAAAATGTACAAGAAATAGACAGTTTTTTAGATAAATACCATATACCGAAATTAAATCAAGACCAGGCTAACAATTTAAATAGACCTACAAGTATCAAGGAAATAGAAGCTGTCACCAAAAACCTCCCAGCCAAAAAAAGCCCAGGACCAGATGGTTCTAACACAGAATTCTACCAGAGCTTCCAAGAAGAGCTAATACCTATACTCCTTAATGTGTTTCACATAATAGGAACAGAAAAGTCATTGCCAAACACTTTTTATGAAGATACAGTTACCCTGATATCAAAACCACACAAAGACTCAACCAAGAAAGAGAATTAAAGACCAATCAAACTCATGAACATCAATGCAAAAATTCTCAATAAAATACTGGCAAACCGAATAAAAGAACACATGAAAAAATTATCCATTATGAACAAATAGGCTTTATCCCAGAGATGCAGGGCTGGTTCAACATATGAAAATCTATCAATGTAATTCATCATATAAATGAACTGAAAGAAAAAACCATATGATCATTTCATTAGATGCTGAAAAAGCATTACACAAAATTCAACACCCCTTTATGATAAAGGTCTTGGAGAGATTAGGGATATAAGGACCATATCTAAATATAATAAAAGCAATATACAGCAAGCTAACAGCTAACATCAAATTAAAAGGAGAAAAACTCAAAGTGATTCCATTAAAATCAGGAACAATACAAGGCTGTCCACTCTCTCCACATCTCTTCAATATAGTGCTTTAAGTTCTACCAATAGCTATAAGAAGATCATAAGGGGATTCAAATTGGAAAGGAGGGAGTCAAACTTTCGTTATTTGCAGATGATATGATAGTGTACATAAGTGACCTCAAAAACTCTACCAAAGAACTCCTACAGCTGATAATTACCTTCAGTGATGTGGCAGGACACAAGATCAACTCAAAAAAATCAGTATCCCTCCTATACACAAAGGATAAAGAAACAGAGAGGGAAATCAGAGAAACATCACCTTTCACAATAGCCACAAATAGCATAAAGTATCTTGGGGTTACACTAACCAAGGAAGTGAAAGATCTATTTGACAAGAACTTTAAGGCCTTGAAGAAAGAAACTGAAGAGGATACCAGAAAATGGAAGGAGCTCCCATGGTCCTGGATTGGTAGGATCAAAAATAGTAAAAATGGCAATTCTACCAAAGGCAATCTATAGATTTAATGCAATCCCCATCAAAATCCCAACAAAATTCTTCATAGACCATGAGAGAACAATAACTAACTTTATATGGAAAAACAAAAAGCCCAGGATAGCCAAAACAATCCTATACAAAAAAGGAACTTCTGGAGGCATTACCATCCCTGACTTCAAACTCTATTACAGAGCTACAGTAATGAAAACAGCTTGGTATTGGCAGAAAAACAGAGATGTTGACCAATGGAATCAAATCGAAGACCCAGATATTAATCCACAAACCTGTGAACACCTCATATTTGACAAAGAAGCTAAAATTATACAATGGAAGAAAGAAAGCATCTTTAACAAATGGTGCTGGCATAACTGGATGTCATCCTGTAGGAGAATGAAAATAGATCCTTATCTTTCACCATGCACAAAAATCAAGTCCAAATGGATTAAAGACCTCAATATAAATCTGACCACACTGAACCCAATAGAAGAGAAAGTAGGAAGTAGCCTACAATACATGAGCACAGGAGACCACTTCCTCTGTGTAACCCCTGTGGCACAGACAATAAGAGCAACAATGAATAAATGGGACCTCCTGAAACTGAGAAGCTTCTGTAAAGCAAAGGACACTGTCATTAGGACAAAAAGGCATCCTACTGAATGGGAGAAGATCTTCACCAACCCCACATCAGACAAAGATCTGATCTCCAAAATATATAAAGAACTCAAGAAACTAGACATTAAAATGCTAAATAATCTAATTTAAAAAAATGTGTTAATGATCTGAACAGAGAATTCTCAACAGAAGAAATTCAAATGGCCAAAAGATACTTAAGGTCATGTTCAACTTCCTTAGTGATCAGGGAAATGCAAATCAAAACAACTTTGAGATAACATCTTACACCTGTCAGAATGGCTAAAATCAAAAACACCAAGGATAACCTATGCTGGAGAGGATGTGGAGTAAGGGGAATACTCATCCATTGCTGGTGGGAATGCAAAATTGTGCAACCACTTTGGAAATCAGTGTGGCGGTTTCTCAGGAAATTGGGAATCAACCTACCTCAGGATCTAGCAATACCACTCTTGGGAATGTACCCAAGAGATGCCCAATCATACTACAAAAGCATTTGGGCAACTATGTTCATAGCAGCATTATTTGTAATAGCCAGAACCTGGAAACAACCTAGGTGCCCCTCAATGGAAGAATGGATAATGAAAGTGTGGAATATATACACATTAGAATACTACTCAGTGGTAAAAAAACAATGACATCTTGAATTTTGCATGCAAATGGATGGAAATAAAAAACACTATACTTAGTGAGATAACCCAGACCCAAAAAGATGAAAATGGTATGTACTCACTCATTAGTGGGCTCTAGCCATAAACATAGGACATTAAGCCTATAGTTCACAAGCCTAGAGAAGACAAATAGCAAGGTGAACCCAAAGAAAAACATATATAGATCCTCCTGTAAATTGGAAGCAAACAAGATAGCTGGGCAAAAGTTGGGAGAACAGGGGTGGGAGTAGGGGTGAGGGTGGGGTTGGGGGAAAGGGAGAAGGGGAAGGAGAAGGAATAAGGGAAGGACTGGGAAGAGGTTAGAGGAGTGGGAGGGTGGAAATTGGGGAAGGTCAGATATTGGAACAGGGAAGAATATATCTACACTAAGGGAGCCATTTTAGAGTTTGCAAGAGACTTAGCTCTAGAGGGGATCCCAGGTGTCCATGGGGATCTCCCCTGCTAGGTCCTTGGGCAGCAGAGCAGAGGGTGCCTGAACTGGCCTTGTTCCATAGTCACACTGATGATTATCTTGATTATCACCATAGAAATTTTGTTCTAAGGATGGAGATAGAGACAGAGACCCACAGCCACATCAGAGCAATAGACTGAGCTCCCAAGGTCCAGCTGAAGAGCAGAAGGAGGGAGAAGATGAGCAAGGAAGTCAGGACCGTGAGGGGTTTGTCCACCCACTGAGACAGTGTGCCTGATCTAATGGGAGCACACCAAATCCAGCTGGACCAGGACTGAACGAGCATATGATCAAACTGGACTCTATAAATGTGGCTGCCAATGGGGATGGACTGAGAAGCCATCAATAATGTCACTGGGACCTGTATATTCTGCGTGTATTGGCTTTTTGGGACCCTATTTTACTTGGATGCACACCTTCCTAGGCTGGGATGGAGGGGGGAGGGCCTTGGACTTCCCACAGGGCAGGGTACCCTGCCCTCTCTTAAGGATGGAGGGGGAGAGAGGAGGGTTAGTGGGGGGACAGGAGGGGAATGGGAGAAGGGGAGGAAGTGTCAATTTTTGAATGGAAAAATAAAAAAAATTAAAAAAAGAATAGTAGTACAGGAACCAAATCCAAAAAAATTCACAGATTCAGACATAAAAGACTTCTAAATGGGGCACACTGTTGAATAAAGGTATGTAGTAGGCTTAAAAGAGAAAAGAAATACAGAATATAGAGAGATGTTTAAAAAAAAGGGTAAAGTCTTTAAAGAGACAGACTACAGATAGTCATAGATTTAAAAAAAGCCATGTAAAAATGGAAAATTCACAGAATGTCTGGATTATATATTTTATTGTGTTTTCTTTTAATTTTTTGACTGTGAAGGAGCTAACTGCAGAGAGACATTTCATTCTGTTTGCTGCTAAGCCAAACCAGCATGTATATTATAAAGGTATTATGACTTCAGAATTTGGGTCTAAGAATATGATGCTTTGGAAAAGAGGTTCTTCTTTTGCTTTCACAAAGGATGAGACCCTGTGGACTGCTTCTAGACCAATATGGTATGATAGACCATGCCCTCCTGAAAGGTCA
The DNA here is from genome assembly GCA_004026605.1 of Ondatra zibethicus. Classification (NCBI taxonomy): domain Eukaryota; kingdom Metazoa; phylum Chordata; class Mammalia; order Rodentia; family Cricetidae; genus Ondatra; species Ondatra zibethicus. The sequence continues at coordinate 4,951 of PVIU01007669.1, read as the reverse complement.
CCGTGAACACCTTCAAAAAAATTAGTTCACTCAACTGCCAACTGAGATGAACCTAGCACATAGGATACACCATAAAAGACCTGATTAATAGTGCCCTCATTCAGCACAAAGCAGTTTGGAGAGAAATAACTGCACCCCATTCCCAAATATTGTTTATAAATGTTCTTTTACATTTAAAGGGGGATATGATATAGATATGAATAATTTGCATTCGTATAAATCTTGATTTATGTATCCAAATTTAAAGTCAATTTTGTTATATGTATATGTATTTCTGATCTTGATTAGGGTATTGTGATTGTGTAGCTCATTTAAAAATGTAATGTATAATTAAAAAATATAGGTTGTTAATGGATAATCATCGATAATAGTCAAGCTTGTAGTCATGTTTGTTAGATTTTCTAGATATATAGAGATATATTTCAGTTAGATAGGCATTCTTCATATCTTTCAAAGATGACAGAATATGGCATTTAATGTTTTAATCTACTTCAAGAGAAAGATGATCATCAAAGAGGCTCCTTATGGAGTTGGTTAGCCATTTGAGCAAGAAACTGCTCTTGCCTGAACTATTGCATAAACTGGACACAAAGAACCCGCAAAGAGAGGACTGCTGAACTTGCCTAAAGATAAGATGACCCTTCAGGGTCCCTGTTTCATAAAAGAGTCTGTGAGACATTCTACAGGATACAGAAGAAAGTGACTGAACTGTCTTTGAAATTTCCTGCTTTATGAAAAAGTCTGCTGGGTACTATGGGCCTGTAGGCTGAAGATGGATGCTCCAATGGTACAAAATAACTTTCAGTGACTGTCCAGGAAGCGAGATGTCTCTGTCATTTCTAGTGTTTTAAAAATTGCTTACTTCTAAAGGAAAAAAAAATTTTTTTATCTTTAATTATGTTCTTGAATGGAAAAAATAAAACAAAACAATGTATGGAAAAAAATTGCTTACTTCTTGTTTACTTAGGTAATATTATATTCTTCTGGAGTCTTTGATGGAGTTGAAGAATAGTTATAGTTGTAGTTTTCCTTTGTTATGATAAAAGATAAAATAGATATAAATATTGTAACTGTAATTCTTGCTTGATAACTGTTTTGTTATATGTAATTTTACTATGTTAAAGTAAAAGCCTTTCATTTTTGTTTAAACAGAAAAAGGGAAAATGGTGTAGGAGGTTTTTCTGTATTTGTGTTGCTTTCAATTGTGAATAAAGAAACTACCTTGGCCTTTTGATAGGGCAGAAATCAGGTAGGCGGAGTAGACAGAAGAGAATTCTAGGAGGAAGAAGGAAGACAGAGAGAGAGTCACCATGAAGCTGCCAGGTCAGACACACTGAATCTTTCCCGGTAAGCCATGACCTCGTGGTGACATATAGATTATTAGAAATGGGTAGAATCAAGATGTGAGAGTTAGCCAATAAGAGGCTAGAACTAATGGGCCAGGAAATATTTAAATGAATACAGTTTCTGTGTAATTATTTCGGGGCTTAAGCTAGCCAGGTGCTGGGAACGTGGCCTGCTTGCCTTCATACTACAACATTCAAAAAATTCAAAGAAAACACAATAGTATACATAATCCATAATCCAGACTCTCTGTGTATATTCCATCTTTACCAGGCTTATTCTTTCTTTACTCCTTTTAATCTATGACTGTCTGTACTCTGTCTCTTTAAAGACTTCACCTTTTTAAAAAAATCATTTACTTCTTTTTATAACTGTCTATATTCTTTTTCTTTTCTCTCCCAAGCCTACATACATTTATCCAACACCATGACCCATTTAGAGGTCTTTTATGTCTGAATCTGTCCTATTGAGTATCTGTAATTCTTTACTGTCCAGGAGTGCTTCTTAAAATGCTAGGCACTTCTTAAAAACTTAAACTGCAGCATTGCTAGAGCATGCATGACACTTCCTGCTTGCCCCACCCAATCCAGCATGGCTGAGCCACTTGCCGCCTCTGAGAACCATGCACATGGCCTCACTTCCAGGCACACAGCTAGTCCACATTGCCATCAAGCAAGCTATAGCACACTTCTCACAAACCCCATCCAAATGCTCGGTTTTCCAAAAGAGTCAGAGTTCTCACTGGCAGCATGGCCCAGAGAGCCTGCATTTCAAAACCGTGGCTTTTATTTCTGCTACTGTTGAATCAGGAAAACCTCTCTTAAAAGAGCCACATCATGCCACCAGCAAGCAAAGCCCATTCAGGAAAAAAAAAATGTGGCTAAACTTTGTTTTTTAGTGTCTAGAATTCCTTTGCAAGCCCTCTCAGGTTTTAAGTGGATTTTAGTTGGCCCCACGTTGGGTGTCAATTTGTTGGAGTAAGGCTGCTAGTTAGTTCCTGGCCATTTAGCCCTGAAATAATTACATAGAAATTGTATTAATAAAACACTGCTTGACACATTAGCTCTAGCTTCTTATTGGCTAACTCTTACATATTAATTTAACCCATTTCTATTAATCTGTGTATCTCCATGTGGCTGTGGCTTACCAATTGAAGTTCTGGTGTCTGTCTCCAGGGGGCTACATGGCTTCTCTCTGACTCTGCCTTCTTCCTCCCAGCATTCAGTTTAGTTTTCCCTGCCTACCTAAGTTCTGACTTGCTATAGGTCCAAAGAAGTTTCTTTATTAAATCAATGGTAATCACAGCATACAGAGGGAAATCCCACAACATTTCTTTGATGATTCCCGGAGCTTGGCCTGTGGCTTGGTTGTGGATCTCTGTATCTGGTTCTATCAGTTACTAGATGAAGGCTCTATGATGACAGTTGGGATATTAACCAATCTGATTATAGAGAAGGTCAGTTCAGGTGCCTTCTCTACTATTGTTAGGAGTCTTAGCTGGAGTCATCCTTGCAGATTTCTGGAAAATTCCCTAGCACCAGGTTTCTTCCTAACCCCATAATGGTTCTCTCTACCAAGAGATCTCTTTCTTTGCTCTCCTACTCCATCCCTTCCATAACTCGGCCATCCCATTCCCTCATGTTTTCTTCCCCCATTTCCCCTTTACCAACACCCTCCAACCCCAGTTACCCAGGAGATCTTATCTAATTCCCCTTCCCTGGGTGATCCATGTGTCCCTCTGCTGCTAGGTTTTTTTAATAGACAGTCTATAGCTCTTGGGGACAGCATCATCTTTCCATATTGGAGAATGTTATTTAAATATATGTACATAAATATACATGTGTGTAATGTATATATATACATATGCATTATTATATACAATTTTAAGTACTGCATAGTAATATGATCCATATGACATCTAAGCATCCTTTCTTTTATTTTACCCATTTTCCTCCCTCTCCTCCTGTAACAATACCCTAGCTCCCTACTACCTAATTAAAGCCCCATAGCCATTTTTCTCATTTACCACTTTAAATTATTCTTACAGTGCTACCCTCTTATACACACATACAGCTCTGGATCCTCTCTGACCCCTATCTCCCTTCACTTTACCAGTTACTATAGATACTCCAGGTTACATACTCAAATCTAAAGATTTGGAGCTAGAAATTACAAATAACAGAGAACATATAACATATGTCTTTCTGGGTCTGAATTAGCTCTCTAAATATAAGCTTTTCTAGTTCTATCTATTTACTTGAAATTTTCATGATTTCATTTTCTTTTTGGTTTTTTTTTTTTTTGAGACAGGGTTTCTCTGTAGCTTTGCAACCTGTTCTAGAACTAGCTCTTTTAGACCAGACTGACCTAGAACTCACAGAGATTCTCCTGCCTCTGCCTCCCAAGTACTGGGATTAAAGGTGTGTGCCACCACCACCTGGCATGATTTCATTTCTTTAATAACTAAACAATATTTCAAAGAATATATATACCATGTCATCATTACTCATTCATCCTTAGAAGGGCATGTAGGCCTTACTTCATTTACTGGCTATTGTGAATATAGGAACAATAAACATGGCTGAGCATGAAGCAAAACATTGAATCCTTTGAGTATATGCCAAGGAAGGGTAGACCTGTGTCTTATGATAGAGTTATTTTCTGCTTTTGGGGGGTTCTTAACACTAATTTTGAGAGTGGCTAAATAATTTGCAATCCCTTTCCCAATATCTTCTTCAGTATTTATGGTTGTTTTTTTTGCTTAATCTTAGTCATTCTGGCTAGAATCAAATAAAATCTGTTATTTGGATTTATATTTCCCTAGTTGCTAAGACTATAAATTATTTTGAGCCATTTCTTAGCTACTTTTATTTCATCTTTTAAGAACTCTCTGATCAGATGATCTCTAGCCCATTTTTGAATGGGTCTTTTGGGTTTTTTTAACTCTTTTTTATGTGTATATTCTTTGTTTTTGTGGGTTATTTTTAAATATTTTGGATACTAGTCCTCTGTCAGATGTATATCTGAAAAAATTCTCTCCAACTCTATGGGCTTCCCAATCACTCAATTGATTATTTCTTTGACTGTGCAGATGCTCTTTAGTTTTAGGAAATCTCACTTGTCAATTGCTAGCCTTAATTCTTGGACAAATGGAATTCAATCCAGAAAGTCACTTCTACACCTATATCAAGTAGAATACTTATTAAGATATCTTCAAAAAGTTAGCATTTCAGGATTTACATGTAGGCTTTTGTTCAATTTTGAGTCACCTTTTTGTGCAATATGATTAAAAAAATGGGTCTAATTTCATGTCTCTGCATAAGCATATCCAGTTTTTCCAAAAGCATTGGCTAAGGGTGCTGGTTTTCTCTTCATTGTATGCTCTTGGCATCTTTATGAAATATTAGACAGCTTTGATTATGAATACTTATGTTTAGGTCTTCTATTTTGTTTATTAGTCTTCATGTCAGTTTTGTTCCATTACTATGTTGTTGTAGCAGGAGGCCACTAGTGTATTCTCAGCTGCCCACTGATTGTTTCTCAGCCACCCAGACTTCTGTAATAACCACATATTACACATATCTGTATTAATTAAATCACTACTTGG
>PVIU01007668.1:28206-91383 GCA_004026605.1 Ondatra zibethicus | reverse complement strand
ACCTATCTCCTCTGCATGTATTATCTTTTTGGGAACCTAGTCGATTTGGATGCACACCTTCCTAGGACTGGATAGAGGGGGGAGGGCCTTGGACTTCCCACAGGGCTGGGCACCATGCCCTCTTTTAAGGAAGCAGCGGGGGTGGGGAGCGGGAGGGAACTGGGAGATGGGGAGGAAATGTAATTCTTTTTTTTTTTTGAATGGAAAAATAAAAGAATATGAGGGAAAAAAAAGAAAATCAAAAGGATGCAACAGAACAGCCGGTGACCAGATGTAAACTCAGATGCCTTGAAAATTAAGTGGCATCCCAAAGACTGTGTGCAAATTTCCCTCCAACATGGCCTACTGGCTAACAGACTGAATATTTAAGATATGTGAATAGCTTCTATCAGAGAAGTACGCTGAAAGAGAACGTCAGCTTAGAAAATTAGCATAGTTATATGAGATCCAAATATCTCTTCAGTAGGACAAAATCTCAGAGTGCACAATAAAAAATTATCTGTCTCATTTTTGTTTATGCAAAGTAGAAAAGAAAAAAAAGGAAAAATTCATCTGTCAATTTAATTGAATTTTCTCTTGACTTAGTCATGGAATATTTGATTTTAAATAATTGGGTAAACATTGCTTATTGATTAAAGCAAGAATTTCTATCAAATTCAGCTAACATTTATTTGAAATTTTGCTCTGTGGAAAATACAGCTATAGGAACAATAAAGAAAGAAGACAAAGTGATCTGAAAGATTTGTTAGTTTATTCATGACACTGATAAATGTATGAGTTTACATAGATGAGAAAGATCAGACTTTGCAATTCAGTGAAGAATTTCAGTGCTATGAAAAAGTCTTCACTTTCTTTATGTAAAATATCCAAAATGTGTCCCTACACAACTGAAAATTCTGTATTATGTTTGTTACAGTAAAAACTAATTACTTATTATTTTTATAACTGATTTTAACTGATTATATTTTAAACTGATTATAAATGATCACTTGTGACTTCTCCTGCTTTTTTTCTTCTGCATTCTGCATCCCTGTGCTACCCTGAGTTTTGGCTATTTCAAGTCTGGTAAATATGTATTCTAATACTCCTGACATGATGAGACATATCAGTGCTTTATCTAGAATTTCATCCTCACTATAAAATTACTTACTCAGTGAGTTCCTATAAAGACTTCAAACCCAGCTTTCATTTCAGCCTTTGTAAGAAACTCTAGATCTTGCTATGATGATGTTGTATGGATGTTTATTTTTGTCACACTAATCCCTTTTTCTTGCTTGAGTTAAAATATTGTATGTTTTCAAGTTTCTTTTTCTCCTTAAGTTAACATTCTTGAAAATAGTGTCTGTGTTACACTTTAATATTTTCCTTAAATATTTAGTTTGAATTTTTCTGTCTTGATATGTTATCAGCAGTTATACACTCTAGCCAGGTCCTTACCAAGTCACTACTGAATAAATTTCACTGTCGACAGATCTATGCTCATTTCCTGAAGTGTCATTTCCCTTGGTCTCAAACACATTTCTAATATGAAATGGAAACTTTCCTTTTCAAGTACAGAGACTGAAGAGTTTATCCAAAACAAACAAAATAAGGAAAATATCACTTCATTCTTTGAGAGTATCGGTTATTTTTTAATCTTTGGTCTAGAACACATTTTGTTCTGATGCCTAGAGAAATATTTAGAAAAGATTTTCATTCAAACTATGAACTCTATCATCAAGTGCTCACTTGTGAACTTGCGTCACAGTTTGTTTCAAAGTCAATTTAGGGCCTGCCTGTACAAGCACATTTATAGAATCAGGACATCTGTGGCTATTGGCCACAGATATAGGACTCAGGCCTCTGTAAGAGCCAGCTGCAACATGCATTATTTATTTGAACAGCTGGCTGATTTGAAAGTCTTTAAAAATTCTCTCTCTAAAGCATCAATAAAGGATATTTTCTTTGTATTTTTCTTTTTTGGTCATTGATTTCCTACATGTTCTATGAACAGGACCTGAGTAATTAAAATAATTACAGTAAAAATGGTCTGGCACAAAGCATCCCACCACATAGTCATGTATAAATTGGTAAAAGCGGTAGCATTGTGCTGTGTTTCTTATGACTCTTATTAAAGTGTCTATAATAAAGTTGAAACAAATGGAATATTTCATGACAGTAAGTGTTTGTTAATAGTCAAACTAGTAAAAACTGATACATTTAGGCTATGCGTAACCATTGGCACACAATCTCTGAAGTAAATTTTGAAAATTTGTCATATTCTAATTGTGTTGTCAAACATTTTCATCTGAGTGAATTTATTTAAAAATTATTGATATTTTAATTTCTAAACTATCTTGAAATTGAATAAGCCATTTTTCTTTGTAAAGGATTCATAATACTTCTTTATTACTGTAAATGGGGAATAAACCAAACAAAGTGATACTTAAAGCAGATTATGTGCATAATCATCCTTGATCATATTTTAGAAAGTTCATTGAGCCATGAGGCAAAATTCAACCACATAGCACTTTCAATTAACAAATCTAAATATGTAATGAATACTACACAAATGAACCACCCATGTCTTTTACAACAGTGTCTTGTCATATATGTTTCCTTAATTTTGGCACAGTAGTTTCTGACATTAAGTGACTGAAACTTGTCTCCTGCAACAGGCAATGCGATAGATACTTTGAGTAGTTGGCACATGGCATGTTGCTAGTTATTTATCACAATAACTATCATAATATTTAGATAATTGATTTCTGGTTATACTCAAATAATTGTCTTTGATTAATATTAGAACAACTTCAAGAATGACATGTTAGTAAAATTAAAATTGTTAATTATATTAATGTCATAATAAAAGCAATGAATGATCATTATAGATTATTAGAAAGTAGATACATCTTAAGAGAAGAAAAATTCTAGTTTTATACAGATTTGATGAATTACATTGTTCATTTTTACAGCACAAAATGCAATTGCATTTAGTTTGTTCACTTTGAAGCCAAGTTTCACTTTGTTGTCTAGGTTAGTATTAAAATATTATAGTGCTCAGACTGAACTTGAACTCAAATTAAACCTACACTTTCATCCTCCTGAGTGTTAGGATTGCTATGCCTGGTACTTTGATGTGTTGGTATGTGTACTGTGAAATTCCTGAATTTACATAATTCAGATACCCATCAATAGGTACTTATGATTTCTGGAAAAATAAAGTCCTTAAGATTCATGCTCCAAAAATTTTCAAATATACTGTACATTATCATTAGCCTGAGGTACCTTGCCATACAAGAGAGCAACAACACATTCCCTCTGGCTGATAAGAACTCTATACCCTGTGAAGACTGTTTCCCACCTCTCTACCCCCGATTCCTAGACACTAGTAACCACTTTTTTGTGTCTTTAAGTTTGAGAATTTTATTTTCTCATGTGAAGCTGAGATAATGGATTATTTACTTTTCTATGCCTGAAACATTCTGAATATCCATATCCTTCATACAAGCTATATAAGTGAAAGGACTTCTTTGCTTTTAAAAATTGAATAATTTTCACTTGTGTGTGTGTGTTCCGTTTTGAGAATTGATCAATCTCAATTTTGTACCAAGATTTGAAATAATCTCTAGACTGTTTTCCATAAAAATTATGCTAATTTACATTCTTACCAAGTATATATATATATTTCCTTTTCTTCATGTCCTTCCCAATACCTGTTAAATTCTTTCTGATAACAGAAATTCAAGCAAATGTGAGATGATATTTCTGGTAATAATGTTGAGCATTTACTCATATGTTTGTTAATCATTTTTGTGACTGTCATTCTCTGTCAATTTATAATCAGATTATTCTTTTCCTATTGATTTGAGTTATATATATATATATATTAGATAATTCTTTAATGTATGCTTTCCTAAAACATTTACTGAAGAAAATCTACTTTATCTATTGCATAGATTTATATGTACATATTATCAAAGATTAATTCAATGTAACACACTGAATACTTTTGAGCTATGTGCATTCATGTTTTGGTCTTTAAGTCTGTTTTATGCTTATATTTTTATGTTTTAAAATATTTTTGTAGTTGTTTTTTCTTGTTTGTTTTGCATGTATTTGCATAAAAAAGAGAAAGATTGAGAGAACAAACGAGTTTATATGAGTAGGGAGGCAGGGAGGAGCTGGGTAAGAAGAAGAATATAACAAAATACATTGTCTGAAAAATTTGTAATAAAAATGTTTTTTAAATAGGCCATGAAAATGAAAGAGAATGGTGTGGGTGCATTGCATTACTCAGAAGAAAGAAAGTGGAGAGGAAATAATATAATCATATTATTATAATCTCAAAAAAATTCAAGGGTGCTTGTATGTAAAAAAAAAACATCAGGAATAAAAAGAAAAACTGTAATTCAACACATAAATAGACTCAAGGAGAGAGAGCATATGACTGTCTTAATAGAATCCTAACTTCATTTCCTTTGTCTATATACCTAGTGGGAAGGTGGTTGGATCACACGATTGATCTATTTTTAGTTTTTCAAAAGGATCTCCATTCTGTTTTCCATAATGACTCTACCAATTTATATTCCAGCCAGCAATGAGGAATAGTGCTTCATTTTCACCAGTACTAGCTGTCATCCTTTTTGTTATGTTTTTTTAAGAAGTCTGTTTTAAATGAGTGAAGTATTGTTTCCATGGCTTTATTTCCATTTCATGTAATTATTAAGGAAGCTAAAATTTTTATGTGTCTACAGGTTGATTGCCTATATTTTTAAAGAAATATTTGATATATTTTGTTCATATTTCTGTTGACACTGATGAAGTGACATAAGATGTTACCTATAAACTAAGGTACTTCAACATCTTTTTCCTAATGTATGCCTTTCATTTATTTCTCTTACCTAATTACTCTGACTAGGACTATTGAATAGTGGCTTTCCTCTTTTTACCTTGAGTATAATTTGAAAATTGGCTGCTAAATGTGACCTTTATTTGTTTTGGGGAGGAGAAAAGAGGGTTTATATCTCCTCTACTATTTTTCTTATAATAACCTGGAAGAGATTATATATACACATATATTTTGCCAGATGGTATATAATCTACAGAAAGCTTCTTCCTTTAACATATTAAATGTTTCCAATGTTGATAACATGTAATATATTATTTTATACACACCTATATTTAATAATAAATATTAACTACATTAACTACTATTACAATACAAAAGATATTTTGTATTGAATAGTTAGATCATTAAAACACATAAAAATAAAATGTTCCTATTGTACAATATTATTTTATTTATTTTGTTATTTTCCTCTCATACAATATATCCTGACTACAGTTTCCCTCCCTCTACTCCTCCCATCACTCACCCACACCCTCTCTCTCTCCCAGATCCATTCCTGCTCCATTCCCCTTCGGAAAACAGGCAGGACTTCAAGGACATCAATCAAATAAGTCATAAGAAGAGTCAATAAGACTAGGCATCAACTCTTATATCAGGGCTGGTCAAGGCAAAAGGGTAAAGGTAGAGGGAAAAGGGTCCCAAGAACAGGCATTAGGAGTCCCACATGAACACAAGCTTCCAACCACAGCATATGTGCAGAGAACCTAGCACAGACCTATGCAGACTCAGTGACTGCCACTTCCGTATCTGCGAGCCCTATAAGCCCTGCTTAGTTGATCTTGTAGATCATATTCTACTGGTGTTCTCAGTGTTCTCCACCACTGTGACTCCTACAATTGTTGTTCCTCCTCTTCTGCAGGCTTCCCAGAGCTCCAAATAGAGGAAGCAGACGGAGGTCTCCAATTTGGGTTTTTTCTCTACCTAATGTTTGTCTGGGGTTCTTTTCATCTGCTCCCATCAGCTGCTGGAGGAAGCCTCTCTAATGATGATTGGGTTAGGCACCAACCTATGAGTATAGTGCAATACCATTATGAATCATTTTGTTAACTTGTTTTTCCTATCTTAGGTCTCTGAGATATTCAGCTTCCAACTCTAGGTCATCAAGGAAGTGTCTACAGGGTTCCTTTTCATGGCCTGGGTCTTAAAGTAGACCACTCATTAGTTGGCCACTTCCACAAGAACAAGTTCTGCATCTCCATTGCCACAGCACATCTTGCAGGCAGGAAAGACTGTATGTTGAAGGTTTTGTGGCTGGGTTGGAGCTCGAGGCCTACCACTGGAGGTTGCCAGGTTACAGAAGATTGCCGGCTCAGGCCCAGTAACCTCCATTACTAGGAGTCCTCACTGAGGTCACAGTCTTGGAATTCTGGGAGTTTCTACTGCACTTGATCTCCACATCACCGTATACAATGCCCTCCGATCCTACTCATCCTTCCCCATAGTCTCTTCCTCCACACCACCCTCTACTTGACCCCTTCGGTTTCCATTCCTACCCTCCCCAGTCCAGCCACAAAAAAATATTCTATTTCCCCTTCCCTCCTTGCTATTTCACCTTTCTGGGCCTGTGGATTATAGCATGGTTATCCTTTACTTTATAGCTATTATCCATTTATAAGTGAGTACATACCATGCTTGTCTTTCTGGTTATGAATTACCTCACTTGGGATGATTTTTTCTCATTCCACTCATTTGCCTGCAAAATTTATCATGTTATTTATTTAAAACTGAGTAATACTTCATTGTGTAAATGCATCACATTTTCTTTATCCATTCTTTGGTTGAGGGACAACTAGGTTGTTTCCAGTTTCTGCCTATTATGAATGAAGCCAATATGAATATCATTGAACAAGTGTATTTGTAGTAGATGGAGTGTCCTCTGGGTATATGCCTAAGAGTGGTATTGCTGGGTCTTGAGGTTGATCAATTCCCAATTTTCTGAGGAACCACCATTTTGATTTCCACAGTGGTTGTATAAGTTTGCTCTCCCACTAACAACAGAGTTTTTCCCTTGCTCCACATCCTTGCCAGCACAAGCTGCCACTTGTGTTATTGATCTTAGTTATTATGACAGGTATAAGATGGAATCTCAAAGTAGTTTTGATTTGCATTTTCCTGGTGGCTAAGGATTTTCATCCATTTGAGATTCTGCTATAGAGAATTCTTTCTTAGGTCTGTACCCAATTCTAAATTAGATTATTTGTTTGGTTGGTATTTTGTTTCTTGAGTTCTTTATACATTTTGAATATTATTCTTCTGTCAGATGTGGGGTTAGTGAAAATCTTTTCCAATTGGATGGGATGCCGCTTTTTCTGATTGATATTGTCCTTTACTGTACAGAAACTTTTCTGTTTCATGAAGTCACATTTATTAATTGCTTATCTTACTGCCTTCACTACTGGTGTTCCCTTTGTTCAGAAAGTTTTCTCTTGTGCCAATGTATTCGAGGCTATACCCCACTTTCTTTTCTACAAGAGTCAGTGTACCTAGCTTTGTTTGATCCACTAGAACTTGAGTTTTGTTACAGGTGAAAAATGTGGAACTATTTGCATTCTACTCAATGCAGATGCCTAATTAGACCAGCAGCATTTGTTGAAGATGCTTTCTTTTTTTCCATTGTATCTTTCTGACTTCTTTATCAAAAGTCTGATGTCCATAGATGTGTGGATTTGTCTGTGGTTTCCATTAGATTCTATTAACTGATGTGACTTTTTTTTTAAGATAGTACAATGCAGTTTTTATTACTATACCTCTGTATACAACTTGAAATCAGGGATGGTAATACCTCTGGAAGTTCTTTTATTGTTCAGAACTGTTTTAGCTACCCTGAGTTTTTTGTTTTTCCATCTGAAGCTAAGTATTATCCTTTCAAGGTCTGTAAATAAGTGTGTTAGAATTTTGATGGAGATTGCTTTTGGAAGGGTGGCATCTTTTTTTTTATGTTGATCCTACTGATCCATATTCATAGAAAATCTTTCAATCTCTGGAATCTCCTTCATTTTTTTAATCAAAGACCTGAAGTTGTTTATCACACAAGTCATTCTCTTCCTTTGTTACAATTACCCCAAGATATTTTATATTGTATGTGGTTATTGTCAAGGGTGTTGTTTTCCTAATTTTTTTCCCTCAGTCATTTGTCATTTATATATAGGTAGGCTATTGATTTTTTTGAGTTAATCTTTCATTCAGTCACTTTGTTGAATGTGTTTATCAGCTGTAGGCATTCACTGTAGAGTTTTGGGTTTACTTATGCATACTATAATATCATCTATTAACAAGGCTGCTTTGACATCTTCCTTTGCAATTTGAATCCCCTTGATCTTTTTAGGTTTTCTTAGTGCTCTATCCAGAATCTCAAGTAGTATATTGAATAGGTAGCTACATAGAGACTGGACAGCCTTGTCTTGTAGTCTCAAGTAGTACATTGAATAGATAACTACGTAGAGACTGGACAGCCTTGTCTTGCTCCTGATTTAGTGTTGCTGCTTTGAGTTTCTCTCCATTTAATTTGATGTTGGCTATAGGATTGTTGGAAATTGTCTTTATTATGTTTAGGGATGTTCCTTGTAGCTCCATTCTCTTCAAGATTTTTATCATGAAGGGATGTTGGATTTTGTCAAAGGCTTTTTCAGCATATGAGAGGATCATGTTGGGGAAATTTGTTTGTTTGGATGGCAGATTAAATTAACTGATTTTTGTATGTTGAACCATCGTTTATTTCTGGGATGCAGCCTCATTGATCATGGTGGATGACCTGTCTGATGTATTGGTGGATGTGGTTTGTGAGTATTTTATTGGATATTTTGCCTCAATGTTCATGAGGGAAATTGGTCTATAATTCTCTTTTTTGGCATTGTTGAATCTGTGTGGTTTAGATATCTGAGTGACAGTGGATTCATAAGAAGAATTTGACAATGTTCCTTATGTTTCTATTTTGTGGAATAATTTGAGGAGTATTGGCATTATCTGATTGAAAGTCTGGTAGAATTCTTTGGCAAATTTATTGATTCTGGCTATGGACGTTTTGTCGGGTTGGGGCAAGGTGCTTAATGACATGTTTGTGTTCTTACACCGGTACCAAGCATGATGTTTGTGGGTGAATATAGGTATAGGTGCTGACTTCTGAGTTCATCTTTGTTGGATGGATGTTTTGGTTTGGTTTCTGTTTACTTTCTGATATTCTGGATAGTATGGCTTCGGCTTGTTCAGAGTCTCTGCTCAAGTTGGTGGTTAGGACACAGCAGAAAGGGAGGAGGTGGGATTGTAGATAGGGTTGGAAGCATCAAGAGAGTGGAATAGGTTTCAGGGCAGGTAGAGTAACTGGAGTTCTGCTGGCTGACATAGCAAGCAGGGTCACCCCCAGAGTTAGGGTCTTGGGTCATGGTGACAAGGAGGGGAGGGGAGCCTTGGGATAGGGTAGGTGGACACCAAGAGGGCAGGCAATGTCAGTAGGCAGGAGTCCTACCTAGAATTCTTGGGGCTGGCATGGTCTCTGATTAGGGGGCCTCTGACCAAGTTGCTGGGAAATGACAGCAATGAGCCTAATATGAATTTTTTAAAACATTTATTCAGTTTTATTTAATGTGTGTTGATGTTTTGCCTGCATCAATTTCTGTGTGATGGTGCTTGATATCCTGGAACAGGAGTTTCAGACAGTTGTGAACTGCCTTGTGAGTGCTGGGAATTGTTCTTGATCCTCTGGAAGAGCATCCAGTGCTCTCAACCACTGTGCCATCTCTCCAGTCCCTGTTATTATTTTTATTATACATGGTTATAAATAGTAGAGGGACATTTTAGAATGATATTTATCTTCATGATTTGTTCACCAAAATTTTTCTAACTGCTTATTTTTTGAGTGATTGCTATAATTTGTTTATATTTTTGTGATCAATTATCTAGCAAATACATAGTAATTGCAGAAAATATTTAAAATATCTGGACTAGACTAGCCAACCAAAATAAAAGTCAGAATTCCTCTCAATGGCTACATATAGAGAGAAAAAAGTAAAACCATGAAGTTTTCACAAAAGTATTTTGGAAAAGATTATATTATTTTGCTTAATTCTCTCAAATACTTGAAACTATAATCAATAACTTGTTTTATTTTGTTTTTACTCAACTTTTAAATTTTTTTCTTTCACATTTCTATTCATTTTTTGGCATTAATGTTTAAAAAAGCATGCTTTTAAAATTTTCAATGTTTTACCAAACAATAGAATGATCTAGGCTCTTAGGTCACTCTTTACCTCTCTCTCTCTCTCTTGAAACCAATGTACTCGCTCATTATTAATTGTCATTCAGTCACATAGCACAATTAACTTACTTAGATTTACTAGCATACTTACCACTTTCTTAATGTTTTTGTGTCACATTTCTTTTATTTATTCTAAAACTTCAGCTTCAAAGGTGTACGTTCCATGGATCTTCCAAATCATG
This sequence comes from Ondatra zibethicus, assembly GCA_004026605.1. Taxonomy (NCBI): domain Eukaryota; kingdom Metazoa; phylum Chordata; class Mammalia; order Rodentia; family Cricetidae; genus Ondatra; species Ondatra zibethicus. The sequence continues at coordinate 81,059 of PVIU01007668.1, read as the reverse complement.
TCCTTGGTGCCTTCATTCTGCCACTACTGTATTTCACGTTATAAGATGACTTTCCTGATGTGGGACACTCTTCTGTATGCTGTGAATATGTTTATTACTATTGGTTAATAAAGAAGCCGGTATAACCAATAGACAGGCAGAATAGAGCCAGGCAGGAAATCCAAGCAAAGATAAAGGGAAAAGAAGGCAAAGGCAGTGAAACACTAGGAGCTGCAGCAGAAGCAAAATGTGAGGTAGCAAGCTAGGAGCTTGGTGGTATAATATAAAATAATAGAAATGGGTTAATTTAAGTTGTAAGAGTTAGTTAAATAATAAACCTAAGCTAATATATCAAACAGTCTGTAATTAATCTTAAGCTCAGAATGGTTATTTTAAAAACACCTGCCTAGGGACTAGGCAGGATGAGAAACCTCGAGCTGCAAATGGAACCAAAGTGAGGCTCTTGATTTTCCTTAGGGCCTGAGAAAACTTTTTTAAAAATGTTCTAAATATCTTGGGGACTATGGATTCCCAGACCCTGAATTTCCTGTGACCCCCTGCCTGCGGGAGTAAACAACTTGTTTTCCCATGCTTGCAGCTGCTCTGAGCAAGCAACTTGTTTTGCAGCTGCTCTGAGCATGAGACCCTCAGGAGTTCCTGATATCCAGGGAGTAGTTTCTGGTGGGCTTGCAGTTAGAAGACCCTATATAAGCTGCCCTGGAACACAATAAGGGGGCATTCTTTGCTGTCTGTCTGTGTGTGTCTTTCAGTCTCCAGGCCATTGCCCGACTCGTGAAACCGTACCATAGTGTGTAGCGCATACAGCAGGAGTTGAGTTACACAAATGCACATAAACAGAGCTGTACTTGGCATTCTAGTCTCACAGTCTCATGCCAGCAGCAGTCCAGAGATGTGTCTCCCAACAACTGCCTGTAAGATGGAGCCAGCTACAGCTACTATGAACTAAGCAGAACGGTGGTTTCTGCAGTCTCACACAGGCCTCAGTATAGAGAGACTAACGAGCCTGCACTGTGTGGCAGATTTAACTTTTGCTTATACACACAAAAAAAGGTTTGTTGGCCGGCCACTAGATACCTGATGACAGCATTGTGTGGTAAGCCTGATGATCATAGCTACCTTTGCCAGCTGCTTTAGTCCTAGCCACACCTGCTCATCAACTTAAAACAGTGATCACAAAATGATTACAGATATACAATAAAGACAGATTAAGCAAAATCAAACAAACAAACAAAGTTTCTAAATGGGCCACAGTGTGTTTAAAAATGTATGTAGGCTTGGGAGAGAGGGGGAAAAAAGTAGACAGTAATAAAAAGAAATAAGCAGTTTAAGAAAATAAAACAAAGTCTTTAAAGAGAAAGTAAAGGTAATATAAAAAAGCCACATAAAGATGGAAAATACATAGAGAGTGTTTCTTTGAATTTTTTGACTGTTATTGAGATAACTATAGAGAGACAATTGATTGTGGGTGCTGTTAAGATAAACCAACAAAGAGGTATCTTGACTTCAAAATTGGGGCCTAAGGACACATAGTTTTGGAAAGAGGTTCTGCTTTTGTTTCCACAGAAGAGGAGAAGTTGTGGAATTTTTCCAGGCTAATATGGTTTGATTAAGTTAAGACACCCTGAGCGGTCTCCATGGGAGTGATGGGCCAGGCAATCCAACATCCAGAACAGTTTCAATGCAACTTGCTGAGATTATACAGCCTCACAGACTACTACAGGCAGGATTTAACCATAATTCTAAATTTTCTCAGGATCCCCATAAGATTACCAGTATCCTCATCAGCAGAAAATCATAGAAAACTATGCCCAAATTCCCAAAATATTGTTTATGAATGTTTGCTTTCATTTAAAGGGAGTCGGTTAATGGTTAATGATCACAGTCAATCTCTTTCTAAAGTAAAAGGGATATGGTATAGAAATGATGAAAAGGTAGGTTATTAAATTTACTTTAATCTAAAAAAGAAATTGGTTAATCTCAAAATACTTTATATTGGTATGAATTTTGTTTTATTGATTCAAATTTAAGGTCAATTATGTTATAATATATGTATACTTGTACTCTTGTTTAAGTTTTTGCATTTATGCAACCCATTTAAAAATTCAATGTATAGTTTAAAATACAAATTAATAGTCATCCATAATAGTCAAACTTATAGTCATGTTGGATTTTCATTGTAATATAGAGATATTTTTTGGATGGATAGGTAATCTTCAAACACTTCAAAACCTACAGAATATGGCATTCAAAATATTTTCATAAGTTAGACTTTTCTTGACAGCGAGACATATCTGCTCCTGGCAGCACCAATTACTTCAAGAGGATAATTGGAATTGGGAATGCTCCCTATGGAGTTTTCTTTCAATGTGTCGTTGCTAACCATTTGGGCAAGAAACTGTTCTTACCTGGACTGCTTGACAATATGCTGTATAAACTGGACATGCAGAACCACAGGAAAATGACTGCTGAACTTGCCAAAACAAAATGTGACATTCCTTCAAGATTCCTGCTTCATGAAAGAGTCTGCCAGACATTCTACAGGACACAGAAGAAAGTGACTGACAAACTTTGCTGAAATAAGTGAGACAGTCCTTCAGATATCCTGCTTCATTGAGAAATCTGCCAGATATTCTAGGCCTATAGGCTGAAGATGGATGTCCCAACATTACAGAAGAAATTTGGGTAACTGTCCAGACAGTTAGATATCTCTGTCATTTCTAGAATTTTGGAGGCTTCTAATAATGCACTTCCCAGTGACTTAGGTCTTATTTATCCTTCTGGGGTCTTGGATGGAGTTGAAGACTAGATAGTTATCATTATAGTTCTGCTTAGTTATGAGAAAAAATAAATTAGATATAAAATTCTAGACTCACAAAGATAAAATAGATTATAGAATATTTTCTTTAATTTTGTAGAATACAAATAGAGTAACTATTACAACTGGAATTCTGCTTGATAGCCTTTTTTATATGTAATTTTATGTTAAAGTTAAAACCTTTCTTTTTAATTACAAAGGAAAGGGGAGATATTGAGGGATGCCACTCTGTATGTTGTGAATATGTTTTGTTACTATTGATTAATAAAGAACCTATTTTGGCCAATAACCAGGCAGAATAGAACTAGGTGGGAAATCTAAGCAAAGATAAAAGGAAAAGAAGGCAGAGGAAGAGATATACTAGTAGCCACAGGAAAAGCAAGATATAAGATAACAAGCCATGAGCCTCATGGTAAGATATAGAATAATAGAAGTTGTTAAATTAAGTTGTAAGAGTTAGTTAATAATAAGCCTGAGATAATAGGCTGAACAGTTTGTAATTAATGTTAATCCTCAGAGTGGTTATTTTAAAAGTGGCTACAAGACCAGGTGGGATAAGAAACTTCCTGGTACACTTTCTCATTGTCTATGAGGAAAAAACTGTGCAGAGTCAGTGTTTCTCAGAAGCATGCCTGCAGTACTTCCCACCTCAGCTTCAGCTTACTTTTGTGAATCTAATTCATCTCAGGAGTGCAGAGATTGAGTTAATTTTTATAGATCACAAACATACTCTGTGCTTCAGTAAGCCTTTCCTTATTTGAAGGAGAGATGCACACCTCTCCAGCTAAACTCGTGTTTCTTATCCTTCTGCCCCAGTCCTAGCCTGGCCCTTTTCCCAGTGAAATGCAGGGAGAATGAAGTCTCTGGACTTTAACTCTCTGAGAATTCTTCTTTTATCTAGTTCAACTTCTTGGGGAAATGAGAAGTGATTTGCTTTACTTAATCACAAAGCCTGATTCAACATGTAATAATGCAGAAAATATACATGTAACTTTTCAGTCTTTCTTTCTATACTTCATTGGGTAATTTAATAGTACAGTGGAGTGAGCAGCCACTTACTCTACTACATTTCTTAGGGGTTGCCACTCTAAGAATTCATGATGTATTGAGATAAATAAAATTTTGTATTTTGTGTTCTTTTTATTTCCTAACTTTTGATTTTCTTGAAAGCTTTGCACATAGAAGAAGTATTGCTTTTCTGTGTGTATGTATTACCTCATTTGTCAATCACATCAGTTTGCATAGTTTCAAAGCTTAGTTATTTTCTATTACTTGTAACCCTATGTGTTAGCCATGATACTTTTCATAGTCTTGGGTCTACCATTTTTATGAATTTTCTAGATTTGTCTTCAATCATTTGTTTTTTATTTCTAACTTCAGTAATGTGTTCAAAAAATAAATCTTTGTAACATTATTCATTCTGGTTCTTTCTCCTCTTTTTTATGTGTGTAAATGTGTATGTGTGTAAGGTTTATGTGTACATGTACTTCATGGAGACTAGAGGAATAGGTGGGTATCCTCCCTTTTGCTTCATACCTTATTTCTTTGAACCTGGAAGTATTTGCAAGGGCTGGAGTCTAGGCTCAAAGGCAGCAATCCCCAATGAGCTCTCTCTCTATGCCTCTCTCAGTGCTGAGTTACAGACATTTATTGGATCACTTATTGTGTGGATGCTGGGGTGAGATCCCCTGCTCCTCATGTTTATGTAACAAGCAATTGCTTTAGTTCTGATTTTCTTATTATCACCAGATTCAATGATTTTTTTTCTGAGGGGCCATTTCCAATGTCCATTAATCCGCTTTCACTGATAAAATATCATAATCTTTTTAATACTAAAATTCATGTGAGCACAAATGCCCTCATCATTTTTAGAAAAATCTCCAATATGTTTTCATTTTTCTAGTGTACATGTTTCTTGACTTGCAGTGGCTTGACTTAATAGATTTACCACTTGACCATGATGCAAAAGCAACATTTCTTGAGTAAAAATCATATTTTGAATTTTGTCATTTTCATGGTCAGGAATATGTAGTATGATTCTCTTGTGCAATATAGGGCAGAGGCGCAGCAAAATCAGCAAGGTACAATTCTCAGTCATTTCTTTTTTGATGAGGTAAAAAATGACACTCTAGTGTGTATTATGTTGCTAACTATGTTGTCCATGTGATTAGGTAATGTAATACATGTTCAAATTATGATCCCTTCAATATTCAGTGGGTTTATCAGAAGGAAATCTCATTGTGAGTTGAGGAACACTAGCACTCACTTTGCCTTGCTGGTGGCCTTCATATTAGCTCCTGTGTGCCTGGGTCCTCTTAAAGTCACCTCTAGGCATAGTATAATATATTGTCTTCCTCATGTACATTCTACTTTTACCTTCAAGTTTTATTTATGCTTTTAAAGCCTGTAATAAATCTTTTCACTTCCTCACATGCTTTGCTAAAGTCTTATCAGAGCAGAGCAAACAGTCATAAACCACCCTGTAGCCTCCAGGCCAGTGTGCTCTATACTTTCTTACAGTTCCAAGAGTGTAGAGATCTGGGGGAGGGGGCATTCCACAGGAGACTAGAGGGGTACTGTCCAGTAAGAGGTACTTCAATATGACTAGTCATGATGAAGATGTGTTGTAAGTATAAAATGCATAGATTTCTAGGTCAAGTCAAATAAAATAACATTAAATGTCTTAATAATTATTTATACTAATCCACATATATTATACTGCACATATATTGTAACTTATAACAGATGTGTCTGTTTTCAGAAATTGACAAATCTGGTAATGTATATATTGAATGATTTTTGGATATACATAACTTTCAAAAATAGTATAACTGAACAGATACCCAGCTTATCCTGGGGATTAATAACTTGCCTTCTTGTTTGTCCTTCCTTTCAATTTTATGTGCACAAGAAACAAGATTATCTTATCAAGTGAGCCCCTTCCTGGCATTTTATATCCAACAGAATGGCCTTGAAGTTTGGCAGCATTCAGGATAGAAGAAACTAGTTAAATCCACCTCTGAGACCTGCAAGAACTGTATTTGGTTATCCAACAGGCAATTATTGTCTCTGATCCTTATATTATATAGGTAAATAATTGTTTGACAATACATTTTAACTGATCCATTTGGTTACTTTGTGAAAAAAGAACATGTGACTTGGTTTATAACACAAAAACTGCTGGATATCTGACCTAAGACAAGCTCTCAAATAGGTCTAGTGTCTGAGTAGTCAATGACCTTGCTGCGGGAGATGGGGCCTTTTCCCCTCTAAAGCTGGAAGCACAGCATTGTCCACTTGAATGGCAAATTGTGATAAAGTAGTGAGAGCAAAATTGCATAGCATAATCACTGCAATTTTTTATTGAATGGAGCCCCGTGCTCTTACTCTTGACAGAAGAGTTTATTGAATGTGCCTGTAGAAAACAAAGAAAGGCAATAAAAAATATATATCTTTTCTTTCTCTCTCCTTTTTCTTTGTCTAAGAATAGAAGCAGCAAAAATAATGTGTCTACTTCAAGAGTGTGTTTGTTAAATGGAAGAACATTTTCAGGAGCAAACAGACTCCTAAGAAATATCATAAAACTGTGTGGCTCAAGGGCAATCTAGTGACTGATGAGCTCGCTAGCTGACACCTCTGTCCACTTGAACAATGGGAGTTTCTTCTGTCCTTTATTTCTGGGGAATGGAAAAATTCTACCAGATAATAAAATATTTTCATTGAAAGGTAGAAAGATGATTTTAAAATATGACAAATGTTTAATTTATGCATCCCATAATAAAGGGTCAGTCAGTTTTGAATTAAACTATTATGAATATGTGTGAACAGAAAATTAATTACCTGAAGTTTAGGTAGAGATTGACAAGGAACTTGGCTTTGAATTACAGTTTCAGCACCAATGCCACTGGGGCAGATGGAATGATTCTTTTGGATTTCACTAAGATTTTCAAACTTAATAACCTTTGAAAATAAAGTCTTGGCTTTGTCTCACAGATTTATACTTTAAAGTGGAATAGTGCTATTATTCAGGAAATATTTGGGAAATGACTGGGTCTCTGTTTCTTGTTCCTTCTCTTGAGCTCTTTTCCTTCTGTTTGCTTGTTTCATCCAATTATGATGTGCTAGTTTTTGTTTTATCTTATTTTATTATAACTTTTAAAATAAAACAAAATGAAGAGGGGTTGCTATTAAAAAACAGGGTGTGGTTGTGAGTACTGAACTCACAATGAACAATATTGATCATCAGCTGTACAAACTGGAAACATTTTAAAGGCTCTTTAACTGCAAAAGAACAGAGTAAAATCAAATAGATAAAAAAAAAGTCTAAAACGTGATTCCCTTCTGATTGACACTATCATCAACATTTTTCAGTTCAAATTTTTTATAATTGTCAATGGTGAGAATACCACGTTATGTCAATATAATATAAAATTAGTACCCTATGAATGGGTTAATTTCATACTAGGGTAGCATTATTGAAAGGTAGGAAATAGCCAGGTGGTTGTGGCAAACACCTTTAATTCTAGCACTTGGGTGGCAGAAGCAGTCATATCTCTGTGAGTCTGAAGCCAGTCTAGTTTACAAAATGAGTTCCAGAACAGCAGCCAGGGCTATACAGAGAAAAAAATCTGTCTTGAAAAGCAAAAACAAACAAACAAAAAAAAACAAAAAAGTAAAAATACCTGAAAGGTAGAAAATGAAGCCAGTCTGCATCAGGGTCATGTGCTGGGGGATATAGTTCATCTGGTCTATTTCTATATACACATTTATCTATTTCTGCTGCCATGTTTATCTACTGTTCCACTAAAGCCTTTTCTACATTGTTATGAAATAATCTTTGTACTGTGAAGATTGTCTTTGCCAAGGCAACTTCTGATTGGTTTAATGAAAGGCTAAATGGCCAATAGCTAGGCAGGTAGAGGTTAGGTGGGACTTGCAGACAAAGAATTTAGAGAAGAAGAAGGCAGCATCGAGATCCAGATGCAGAAGATGAACACACTGTTGTGTAAAAGGTATCACCATGTTGTAGAGTGTAGATAAGAAATATGGATTAATTTAAAATGTAAGAACTAGCTAGTAGCAAGTCTATGCTATTGACTAAGCATTTATTATTCATAATAAGTCTCTGTGTAGTTATTTGGGAGCTGGTTGGTGGGACAGAGCTGACTGGTGGGAAAGAGAAAGTTCACCTATACTACATTATTGAATTTCATTAAAAATATCATTAAATAAATTTTGGTGTGGAGTTAGACAAGATTTCCAATAATTGCTAAAATGATCTTAAACATATACAGATAAATATATTATATATCAATATGATATGATGCCCTCACTGTTGACTTTAAGATCAAAACATTAACCAACTCTAAAAAATATTTAAGACGGTCTGTGCCATACAGTATCAAATATTTAGCTAAGGTTAAACTCTCTTTGTAAAATTAATGAGTACCACTTTTATATTACTGCACACATCAATTTCATCTTATTAAAGACAAAATAATAAAATAATAGGCACACCAAATTATTTTTTAAAAATTATTTATGATTTATCATCCATATATGATGATTTGTATACCTAAATTATATATCTGTTACCTTGGGTTGTATAAAAATTGGCTTTAGTGAAAAAAAAGTATAGTCAGGTTGTTGCCAAGACACTAGATTGCTTTCCACAAAGTCACTGGAAGGACTCATTGCTGCAGACAACACACATACAACTCACTGAACAGGGAGAAGTAAAGTTAGTGCCCATTTAGAGCCTTTACTTTCACAGTTCAGTGTCTTTTGTATAAGAAGGTACTCTGCACGCTACCAAAAGTGAAGCATAAATGCCAATCCAGTCACAGACCCCTTGATCTGCAAAGATGTCCAACCTGTAATATATGATAGTGACCCAAAATTTGTGGGAATAACCACCAATATCTGATATGACTTAAGGCCCACTCCACGAGATGGAATAAACACAGTACTGCTTGGGTAACCAAGAATCTGAGACTACCTAGCCCAGGGACCTAAAGTAATATCACATACTATTAAAGAAAAAAATCAGGAGCAAAAATGACTAATGACGTTCTCCTATAATTATAGATCAGTGCCTTGCTAAGCGATCCTCAGAGAAGCTTCCTCCTGCTTCAGATGGGAACAAAAACAAAGACCCACAGCCAGATGTTATGCAGAGAATGAGAAACCTTGGAGCACTCAGCCCTAAATGGGACATCTTTATTAAATCCCTCCCTTCAGGGCTCAGTGAAACCTGGCAAGAGAAGGCAAAGAGTGTAATAGTCAGAGCATATAGATGACACCAAGAAAAGAAGTTCCCCAATGATAATCAAAGCTCATATGCACTTACAGAGACTGAGGCAGCATGCATAGGCCTTGCAGAGGTCTGAGCCAGGCCCTTTGGATGTGTATTATGGCTACCATTTTAGCATGTTTATAGAATTCCTGAGTGTGTGAACAGTGGGTCGCTATTTGTGTGCCTTTTCTTGGGCTATTTTCCTTTGTTTATTTGTTTTGTTCAATTCTAATGTGTTAGTTTCTGTTTTATCTTAGTGTATTATAGTTTTAAAATAAAAGAAAATAAGAAGGAAAAGGGTCATGAGCAGAAAAAAAGGGTTGTGAGTACTGAACTCACAATGAAGAACATTGATCATCTCCCTACAAATTTGGAAAATGTGTTGAGATCCTGATATAAAAATAATGTCAAAATTTATTTGATGCCTTCTTTTGCTGAACCTGGAGTGTACATTGTTCTGTTTAGTTATCATAGTTATTTCAAGGCAAGGGCCTACTACTTTCATTCCTATATAGTGAAACTAAGGTCTAAAGATTTTCATAATTTTTTGATGTCTCAGAATGAGAAATTAAGTTCAGTTTCAATATAGGTATGTCTTTCCCCCATGCCAGAAATTTCAACATACATCTTCTAAAGAAATACCTAATGGTGTAGAAAGAAAATTAAAAAGTGACATGTATAAGTTAGATAAAAATATGAGCACATAGAAACAGAAAATCTGTGGCAGTGAATATCCAAAAGCACATTATGTTATATAAATAACTGTGGAAAATAAATCATGTTTGTTTGAGGCACCATAACAATAGAAACCAAATAGAAATGAAAAAATAGAAGAGTGCCAAAGTATACCCTGGCTCATGAATTCATCATGTTCATAATAATAGTTCTCCTGGATGGCAAGAAAATGACTCACAGTGTTAAATGCAGCCTTTATGTCCAGACAGCAGGAGCCCTGCAGGCCACAGTAGCAGCAGCAGGGGCCTCCCAGCAACTATATTTTTCCCTGGCTAGAAATGCAACTGAGCTACATAGAAGATAATATACCTTAGCGATAGTAGGAATCCAAACCAAAGAACCACTCACAATCCAGGTCAAGGCAACTGGTGGTTTGAACCCAGAAAAAACAAGATGAGCCAGAAACTGTGTTTCTGACTTGTTCATGTTTATAAACAGATATGTTTATTATTATGTGACAATTATGCAGCAATTATTTATTAATACTTATTTTCTCAGTTAATTAAGACTCAATTAAGCTAATTGGAACTTTATGTATATCGATTAAATTATTTAGAAATCAGGTAAAAATTAGTGTATCATAGGAATATTTTTTCATAGTTTTAATTGTTTATCTATTTAAAATTTTATGTTGTTTATATGCCTTACATGAAAAGTTAGCATATTTCATTTGCATATTTTTCTTAATAAAATCTGAATTTTCAAAACCTATAAGACTAATAGTAAAATATGTATTAACAAAATGTATAAAAAATAATTTTGTATTTAAATTCACATGATTGATACAAGTCTTAAAACTACTAATCACACTGTATCGCATGAGAACTCTTCTTTTAATGCCATTCCATTATTTTCTGTATATTTGTTAAAACCTAGAACACTAAAAGAAATACTGAAAAATATTGTAACTTATCTAAATATTGAAGGATGAAACTATGAGGACCACATAGATCTGAAAAAGCAGAAAGTCTTGACAGATGGACTGGGGAGATGTGTGATTGAAATTCTTGGGCTTTGGGAAAAAGCATAATCTGCACGGAAACTAAGCTTAATCTCATGCTAAGAGAATATGGTGTAAATCACAATAAAATTAGTAAAATTCAAAATGGTTTTGGTGAGAATAAAAGAAAACAAAAACAAAAACTGGAATCTTATAGTTATTTTTTATTTACAGTTTTTACCTCTTTTCCTGGAAAGCACTGTTTATGTCAATACCAATCAATTAAAAGTGGTTGCCTGGTGTGCTCTGTGGGAAAAGACAGAATCCACATCTACTTAATGGTCAAGTGGTCTAAAACTTGTGCAATCAATAACAATGTTGACCAGAAGCGTGGATGTGAGCTGCCTTTTTGTCAAACCTGCATTACATTATTTGTTCAGATCTCATCATTTTCTAGTGCTGGTCATAGTGTAAGTATAGCTTTTAAGTAACTGTGTTGTTACTCTATCACTCTAGGTTTAGCATTCCCAATGTTCTTCTTCCATCCAGCAATGTTTCTAGCAATAAATTTTTGATCATCTATAAGTATTCATTTTCACTTTCATTAGTAGTCAAGTTAATAAAATTGTGTGTGTGTGTGTGTGTGTGTGTGTTGGTCTGAAATTAGTTTAAAAACCATAAGATTGGGGCTGGTGAGATTGCTCAGTGGTTTAGAGCACTGATTGCTCTTCCAGTGGACCTTGGTTCAATTTCTTGACCCACATGATGGCTAACAACCACCTGTAACTCCAGTTCCAGTTTATACACACTGTGACCTCCATGAGAACTAGAGGTGTATGTGGTATATATACATGCAAGCAACACCTGTATGTATAAAATAAAATAGTAATTAAGAAAGAAAAACTTTATAAGATTAGTTTTTCTTCACAGATATTTTCCAAATGCCTGGGTCAATGAACTTTGATTAGCTTAAATGGCATTCTATATTTGGAAACAAATTATAATCTAAATAAATATAAAATCTCTGAAAAGGAAACTCAAGTACTTTATGTTGATTTTACTTATTATTCTTCTAACATTGCATGGATACCTCAATTTAACACTCATTAACAGATTTTAAACACCTAGTTTTAAGAGAGAAAAGTCTTTGTCTTCCCTAGTTGCATAAAAATTTCAATGGGTTATGAATTTCTAAGTGTGAACTGATTGCTGTCTGAGTAATTTAAGAACTAAGAATAAAGGTACATGTTTTAAATGACTGGGTAGTTAACAATTGTCTGATTCAAGAACATCTTAGCTATGTGAATTATTTGCAAGAAATAAAAATACATAATAAATTTTATAACACCTTAAGTACTGCGATATAGTTCATAATTCATTGATGACTGCTAATTTTATACCATACATGCTATTTCATATGTATGTTAATAAGACTTAAAATGTATTTGTGCTGTCAAACTGCTCAATGGGTTAAGGCAAATGATACTGTGTCTAGTTACCTGGGTTTGACCTCTGGGTCCTAAGTAGTAAAGGAGGGAACTAATTTCTATAAATTTTCAACTGACCTCTATATGCATGGCATAGTATCCATATATATCTACAGTAAAATAAAAAGTACATTTTTTTGAAAAAAGTAAATAAATTTAAACATCTACAATAAATGTTGTATTGTATGTTTTCTTTGCTGACCAATTGGTACTAGACAGTTTAAGTTAAATATGATTTTTTTTCACATAGTTGTGATTATCTGTCCAAATAACTAAAGACAAAGGATACAAGCACTGTATAAGACCATTGTGCTTCCATGTATAGAAATTTTCATGTTATTGCTATATTTATTTTTATTAGTGTTATCAGAGATAGATTCTATTTCTTATACACTATTAACATATTAGTAACCTTTCTATTATACATCCTTTCTATTATGTAACCTGAGAACTAGGCTTGTATATGGTATACATACATGCAAGCAATATCCATATGAATACAATAAAATAGTAATTAAGAAAGAAAGTCCTTTAAGATCAGTTTTAATATTTCATTTTTTCAATATTTATATTCCATGAATAGCTTCAACTTTTTGAATTTTTGCACCATCAGATATGCATGAATTTAAAGTCCTATGCTACACTTCTTTCTAGAATTTGACTACAATTTTACACTATTCTTAGTGTTATATATCATAATGTTTCTTATTTATGTATTAATAAAAAGTAGCATTAAGCTACTTTTGTATTTCAGTCAAAAAGAAAATTAATACATCTGGTCTCTGTCTCTTCATTTTTCCTAGAATACTTTTCATCCTTGTTTAGTATTTGTTGGCTAGGGCTTCTGTCTCACTTAGTCCTTCAACCATTCAGTCCTAAAGAAACACACAGAGGTCTACATTAATTATAAACTGGTCAGCCTCTTAACTCAGACTTCTTATTAACTAATTTCTACATCTTAACCCATAATTCTTGTCAGTCTTAGCCATATGGCTTGGTGCATTTATCAGCAAGGCATTCTCATCTTTCTTCCTTTGTCATTTATCAGCAAGGCATTCTCATCTTTCTTCCTTTGTCATTTATCAGCAAGGCATTCTCATCTTTCTTCCTTTGTCATTTATCAGCAAGGCATTTTCATCTTTCTTCCTTTGCATCCAGGTCATGAATACAGGCTGAGCTTTGCTCTTCCCAGAATTCTCCTGCACTCCTTGCTCCACCTCTATTTCCTGTCTGGTGGCCCCACCTCTACCTACTGCCTGGTCACCACACCTATATATCCTGCCTGACTACTGGCAAATCAATCTTTTATTAAAATACAGGTGACAAATATTTACAAAGTACAACACCATAGTCCCACAGCATTCCCCCTTCTTTTATAAAAAAACCAAGAATTCCAAATCTAATCTCCCTTGTTTAGCTTTCTTCCTGACCATTATCCATAACAACTTGTAACCAACACTCTAAACCAAGAAAAATATCCATAGTCTATTTTTTGGGGGGAATGTGGGCATAGTTTTCTAAGCTACTTCCTGCTGGTTAGTGTCACTGATAATCTAATGGGGAACTAAAGAAAAGTTAGACTTATGATCAAGTCTTAATTGGAGTATCCTGCGAGACTTGATCATCTCAGGCAACAGTCTTGAATCTGTTCTGGATGTAGAACTCAGACATCTTGGCCATCTCATCCTATTGGAGATTTCCCAGGGGAATCTTCCTTGATCCAACCTGATTTTCTTAGCCCAGAATGAATCCACAGCCTCTCATTTCCTGTGGAAACAAAAACAAAGCCTCTTCTCCAAAGTAACATATCTTTTGAATTAAATTTTGAAGTCAAATCAAAGCATTTTCAAAATATATATGTTGTGTTAATCCAGCATCATTTATAATCAAATGTCTTTTACCAGCCATCAAACCATTCAAAAACAGCACAATAGCATACAGTATCCAGACTCTCTGTGTATTTTCCATTCTTAAGTGGCTTTATTTTAAAGTCTCTTTCTTTTATTTTTTAGCTTTAATTTTTGGTTTTTGAGACTAAGTTTCTCTATGTATTTTTGGCTGTTCTGGCACTCACTCTGTAGACTAGCTTGTCTTTGAACTTACAGAGATCTTCTTGCTTCTGCCTCCCAAGTGTTGGGATTAAAGGTGTGTACTACCACACCCAACTACTCTCTTTCTTTCTCTTTTATTTTAAGGACTTTATCCTTTGTCTTTTCTCTCCCAAGCTTACATATATTTTCAAGCACATTGTAAACCATTTAGAGGTTTTCTTCATCTGAATCTATCTTTACTGTATATCTCTCTTTTTCTTACCACATGAGTCTTTAATTTGCTAAGTGATATGGCTAGGATTAAAGCCATGGCTTTGATGACTCGATCCACCCAATTCCTTAGTTTTCTGAGAGTCTAGCCCCATGGTGAAGGTAATGGCCAGAGCAGGAAAGTGCTGTGGGACAATGGTCTTGTACTTTGTAAAGAATGTCACTTGCATTTACTAAAATGGTGGTTAGCCAGAAGCCAGGCAGAAAGTATAGGCCAGGTGAGCAGGCAGTAAGTAGAGGTGGGGTCACCAGGCAGGAAATAGAGGTGGGCAATGAGAACAGGAGAATTCTGGAAGAAGAAAGTTCAGCCAGACACAGAGGAAACAAGATGAGAATGCCTCACTGATAAAGGTATCAAGCCACGTGGCTACACAGACAAGAACTGTAGGCTAATTAAGGATGAAAGAGTTAATTAATAAGAATCCTGAGCTAATAATAGGTCAACAAGTTTATAATTATTGTAAGCCTTTGTGTGATTCTTTTGGACTGAATGGCTGCGGGATCAGGCAACACAGAAAACCCCTGTTAACAAGAATTTTTTTTTACTACTTTGAGATATTCAAGCAATGTTTACCTCCAGTTCTTTCCACCACTCTTCCCATATCTGTACCTACTCCCCCACTTCATGTCTTCTTTTTTCTCAATTCTCTTTTTATTGAGTTATATTTGATGTCTTATACATTAATCTTTAAAGCTGTCTAATAAAAATATTGCAAATAAAATACTCTAAAATTAATTAAATAGATTTAAATATATTATAGATTAATATATTAGAAAGAAACTATAATATACATACAATTTGCTTCTGTATCTGCTCCTTCTTTCATCTCCTCCAAGATGCCCCTTCTTTTCCATGCTAACCAGACTTGTGTACTTTGCTTTTTAAGTCTTTTGAGTCCAATTTATTCTGCTGATATAGTTTTGGATATGTAGTCTTCTTCCATTGGTAGTATCAACTTATTAGGGGCTATGTTCTTAGAGAAAACTTTCTTCTCTTAGCCACTATCAATGCAAATGGCTCTTCATTTATGGGTGGAACTTTTTGCAAAATGTCTTCCTGCATTCTTGGACTTGATCTGACTTGTACTTGCACAGATCCTATGGATACTGCTACAATACCATGTGCAGTATGCCTTCTGTGTACATAAAATATGCTTCCTTGTAGTCTTTCACCACCTTTGGCTTTTACACTCTTTCTGATCCCTCTTCCACAATGATCCTGGAGCCTTTGGAGAAGGGGTATGGTATAGATATTTTATTTAGGAGCATTCCAGCTTCTTTTTCTGAGCAAAGTCAGTTGAGGGTCTATGTATTAATTCTCATCTACTCCAAATAATATGAAGGTTTAAAGATCATTAAGAGTCAGTGTGATACTGTGCTCCTTTAGAAGACTAATAGTATCAGGTCACCCCTAGGTCTTATAGTCTAACTAACGCTTGTTAGTCTGATAATGGTTTTCATCTTTTGGAGTGAGACTCAAATCCAATCAGAAAGTAATAGGTTACTCTCATGATACTTATGTCGATATTACACCAGTGGGCATGTCTTGTCATCCAGTTTTTATTACAACTTGCAGGGTTTAGAGTTGCATGATTATGATTACAGACTTACCATAGCTTTTATTCTCTAGTAATGTACATAGAAATTCCCAGCACTATGAAAGCTAGGCACTAGGGATGAAGTTTCTAGGGTGATTTCTCCATGTTCTATGAACTCAATATGTTATATTTTCAGATATAGGTCTTTATCATCAAGTTCTAGAGATAAACCATGAGCACTGGCAGTCACCTATAATGTTTGTGATTCTATGAGATATTGATGGCCAGCAATTTCAATAGCACTGGATTCTTTCCTTTTCTCCTATAATGTTAGGACCCAAACTCAGGTCTTCCACTTGCTGTTTTATCACTGAACTGTACTCCTACAGATGCTTGTCCTTCCCCACCCCTCCATGTGGAGAAGCATTCACTATTCTTATTTTGCTTGGTGATTCATTTTCAAAAGGTTAATGACAATAATGCATTTTGATAAGTACTTGGAGAAATATTGTATTTTTGTTTTCTCTTTATGTCACCAGAATGTCCATATTTGCTTTTTTATCAAGCTAAAATGGAGACATGGATTTTTAGTGGTAAACAAGGAAATTTGAAAGTCTCTGGTCTGCCTTAGGTTAGGAAATGTTTTCACTGGAGAACAGCACATGAGTAGTAAAATTTGTTCTTAGTTGGTCACAGAGAAGTATTTTGTAAGTGTAGACAATTAGTATGGGTGTTTCCTAGAAACAGATTCTGAGCCAGGGTTTCCATGCAGAGACCTTTTTAATGCTACTCTCATCAAGCTCACCTGTGCCTGAGCGGGAGACCAGGAGGCTGTACTGAGATGCAGTTGCAGTCCATAGGAAGGGAGAGTTGTCACAGCAGAGGTTTGTAGATGTGTGTTCTCTCTAAAGGGGTGCAACCTTTCCGAAGAAATTCTTTTATGAATAAGGTCATTTCTGGGGTAGTAGGAGTTCCTAAAGGGAGTATAAAGCAATATACCACAGTGAACACAGTGAAGAGTGCTCCTTTATTTATTGTTTTCTATATTTAGAGACATGAAAGAATATTTGTACACTGTTTTCCTTTTTTCTACAAGAAAAATACAGAAATATGAATAATATATATTTCATTATAAATAAAGTTTATTCTTTAATAAAGTCCCAGAGATAAGAGGGTGTGGCAGTTTGAAAGCAATTGGCCCCCATAAGCTCATAGGGAGTGGCAATAAGGGGAAATGTGGTTTTGTTGAAGTAGGTATGGCCCTCTTGGAGGAACTCTATTACTGTGGGGGTGGGCTTTGAGGGCTCATAAATGTTCAAACTATACTCATTGTCTCGGATCACTTCCTGTTGCCTGGGGATCAAGATGTAGAACTCTCTGTTCCTTCTCCAGCATCATGTCTGCTTGCATGTTGACATGTCTTGCAATGATGTTAATAGACTAAACCTATGAATTGTAAGCAACATCAATTAAATGTTTTTCTTTATAAGAGTTGTTACAGAGGCTGCTCCAACATCCCCACTCCATTGATGGGACCCTGTAAGCTACAAGTCCCACTCTGCCTGCAAACTCTCCTATCCCCTGCAACCTCAGAGGAACTCTGAAGCACAGGCTGCAACTACACAGAGAAAACCAAGCGTGAGGACTCACCCACCTAGTGAGGCACCCTACTCTCTAGGCCCTCCATACCAGGGCAAAACCCAGGGCTCCTCCCCCATCTGCCTAAGCTTCTCTAGCCAGCCAGCAGGTAAGCCTTCTGAAGGTAGGCTGCTCCAACACCCCATCCCATCAGTTGGACCCTGTAAGATACAAGTCCCATTCTGCCTCCAAACCCTTCTATTCTCTGTGACCTCAGTAGAACTCTGAAGCACAGACTGTAACTACACAGAGAAGACCAAGAGGCTGCAACTGCACAGAGAGGTCCAAGAGAGGAACTCTGAAGCCCTGGTTATGACTACTCAGAGAGGATTAAAGAGAGAAACCCTGAAGCACAAGCTGTGATTGCACAGAGGGGATGAGGAGAGTGAGCTAATAGAGTAGACCAAGAGAGTGGGCCAAGAGTGACCTCAGTGGCTACCTGAGACACAGACAGGGACAATACCAAGCAGAACAAGAACAGGTCTCAAAGACACAAACAAAACTGCAAAGATTGACCAAGAGGCAAAGACATTGCCAGCAACAACTGAAGGAAAAGATAGATAGGCACCAATGCAAGAATTCATTCAACAACCTAAAAAAACAACATGGTAACGCTAGAACCCAGTGTTCATACAACAGGAAGACTTGATCATCCTAACCTAGAAGAAGCAGAAGAAAACAGTTTTAAACATAACTTTATGAGGATGATGGAGACCTTTAAAGAGGAATTGAAAAATTCCCCTAAAGAAAGGGAGGAAAAGACAAACAAAAAGTGGAAGAAATCGATAAATCTCTCAAAGAAGACCAAGAAAAAGCAATCAAACATGTGAAGCAAACAGTTCAAACAGTTCAAGGCTTGAAGATTGAAATAGAGGCAATAAAGAAAACACAAATCAAGGACTCTCGGGAAATGGAAAATCTGGGTAAATTAACAGCAATTACAGAGGCAAGCATAACCAACAGAATACAAGAGATGGAAGAGGGACTCTAAGGTGTTGAGGATACTATAGAGGAAATAGATTTGATGGTCAATAAAACATTACATCCAACAAATTCCTAACACAAACATCCAGGAAATCTGAGACACCATGAAAAGACCAGACCTAAGAATAATAGGGATAGAAGAAGGAGAAGAACTCCAGCTCAAAGACATATAAAATATATTTAACAAAATCATAGAAGAAAACTTTCCCAATCTAAAGAAGAATATCCCTAAGCACAAGAAGCTTAAAAAACACCAAATTAACTGGACCAAAAAACAGTCCCCTCACCATATAATCAAAACACAAAACATACAGAATAAAGAAAGATTATTTGAACTGCAAATGAAAAAGTTCAAGTAACATATAAAGGCAGACCTATCAGAATTACACCCGACTTCTCAATGGAAACCATAAAAGCCAGAAGGTCCTGAATAGATGTACTTCAGACACTAAGAGACCATGGATGCAATCCCAAACAGCTATATCCAGCAAAGTTTTCAATCGCCATCAATGGAGAAAACCAAATATTCCATTTAAAGAATACCTATCCACAAATACAGCCCTATAGAAAGTACTAGTAGGAAAAGTCCAGCCAAAGGAAGTTAACTGCACCTACAAAAACCACAGGCAACAGAAAATCTCACACCTCAAACCCCAAAGAAGAGAAACACACAAACAATACCACTGAAAAATAGGAACTAATAATCACTGGTCATTAATATCTCTCTTTTTATTTTTTATTATTGTTATTTTTTGAGACAGGGTTTCTTTGTAGCTTTGGATCCTGTTCTGGATCTAGCTCTCGTAGACCAGGCTGGACCTGAACTCAAAGAGACTCACCTGCCTCAGCCTCCTAAGTGCTCCACTGCCACCTGGCTCATTAATATCTGTTAATATCAATGGACTCAATTCACCTATAAAAAGACAGAAGCTAAGAGAATGGATATGTGATGTGGGATTCCCCTCTGTATGCTGTGAATACCATTGGTTAATAAAGAAACTGCTTTAAGCCTATAGCACAGCAGGGCAGAACAGAGCTAGGCGGGGACAAAGAAACCAGAGTCAGAGAGAAACCATGTAGCCCCGCAGAGACAGTTGCTGGAACTTTACCCGTAAGCCACAGCCTCATTATGATACACAGATTAATGGAGATGGGTTAAATTAAGATATGAGTTAGCCAGAAATACACTTAAGCTACTGGCCAAACAGTAATGACAATTATATGGTTTCTGTGTGATTATTTCAGGAGTCTGGACCGATGAGAAAAAACAAACTACCTCGTACAACAAATATGAAAGCAGGATTCATCCTTCTGCTGTATACAAGAAACATACCTCGACCTCTAAGACAGACATTACCTCAAAATAAGGGTTTGGGAAAAGATTTCTAATCAAATCAACCTAAGAAACGAGTGGGTGTAGTTATCCTAATATCTAACAAAATAGATTTTAAACTAAAATCAGTCAGAAGAGATGGAGAAGTACACTTTGTTCTCATGACAGGAACAATCTATCAAGATGAAGTCTCAATCCTGAACATCTATGCAACTAATGCAAGAGTACCAATACAAGAGCTAGCCAATAAGCTTAAAGCACACATCAAACACCACACACTAATAGTAGGAGACTTCAATACCCCACTCTCCATAATGGACAGGTCAATCAGACAGGAACTTAACATAGAAATAATAGAACTAAGAGATGTTGCTGTACTCTCTCTTCTGTCCTTTAATATATCTCCAATCAACTGTATAGCCATTTGATTGCTTTTTCCTTGACCCATATTTTTATATTTACAAGTTTTACTCGAGATATTACTGTCCTGTTTTATCTTACGCTTTCTTAAATTCTATTTTTTAGTGCTCATTACTCACATTTCCACCTGTGGCACAGTATTTTCTCGTGAGTTTCTCACTTTCTCCATGTGATATTTATGCCATGTCTGGCTCCGTGGCCTTACTACAGCTGGTGTCTGTGTTAATTTCTTTGCCCCTGTTATTAGAGAAGGTGATACAGATGACCCTGGTCTGGGCTGCCACCTTAAGCTATGTTGGTGTCCAAGGGCCATGCTGTTACCAGGGCCATACTAATCTAAGTGGCCACACTACCATCAGATATCATGGTGACTACAAGGCCAGAGCTGTGGCCAAGTGCCATGTCTGGATCTCTGGTCCTACCACAGCCAGGGTAGGTGATGATGACTATGGCTTATGTTAACACAAAAGCCATGTGGATGCTTGGTGTTGGAACTGTCACTGGAGGCCATGTTTGTGCCTGAGGGCCACACTGCCACTGGGGCCATACCAATATTAGTAGCCTGCACTGTCACCCGGGGCCCTGGAGAGGTTTGGGCCTGAGCTGCGGGATAGGGCCATGTCTGGGTCTCTGGTCTGATCACAACTGTGCTCTGCATGGATTTGCATGGGTCGTGTTACCACCAGGTCAATAGATAGCTGGCACCAGTGGCCTGGGCACCAGAGAACTGATCCTGACCCTCCTAGGATGCCTCAGCATGAGAGCTGCCCTACTTACAAGGAGAACTGGCACGAAATGCATGGATGTGGGAGAGCTGTCCCTGACCTTCAAAGACCCTTGGAGAACTACTCTACCTCTTGTTAGCAATGCAATGGGAAAGCAGGTCATACACATGGGAGGGCCATCCACACCCTTCTCCATCTATGCAGGAGAGCTGGCCCTGATTCTTGCTTGAGGGTGGTGGTACCAGTGGAGGCCCAGATTGGCCAACTCATCTAGCACCCAGGCCCATATCCAGGGCTTTGAGTTGGCCCACCCCAACATCTATCCTATCTATGACCTGCTGGAGTGGATTAAGAGACTAGTCCTGTACCATAGCCACAGAATCTCTATGATGAGAGCAACAGCAGGATATCCTAGAGAAGTTTCGGTGAGAGACCGATACTGATGCTGTACCGGAAGCCAGCGGTCTTGAACCTGACCAACAACTCATTGCAATGATCATTTGTGAGTAAAGCTATTTGGGCAAAAAGGTATATTGCATGACACACCAGAGCTCCCAAGGCCGCTAGGACTAATGGCTATGTGACAGAGAGGCAGGAAACATGGATAAACCATTTTTAAAAAATTTTCCTTTCGAGGGACATGGAAATGAGTGGGATTGGGGTGCATAATGAGAAATTCCCAACGAATCATTAAAAAACATATAAAGTAAAAAGAAATGTTAAAAATGTTTAAATCATAATTAAATAGAATGATCCCAATATAAGTGATAGAAGTAGATAGAGGATGAATCACTTTCTCTACTATCCATTCTCAGAGTGATAGATGCATTCCAGAAATCTCAAGCAAAAGATAGCACTGAACCCTTGGCTCCAAAATAAGATCATTTGAAGGGACAAATCATTTTTTAGAAACTCCTAGATATAACAGTAATCTCAATGAGAAAATGCTCTATAGAGCAACAGGCAGACTTTTGAAAACTGCATTATGTGTAACAGGACAAATACAACAGGACACGTAGTATTAGAGGACAGGCGTATCCTTTAGGGTCTCTAGACCTTGGATGGGATGAATTTCACCCATGAGCCCAACCACAGTCGGGAACCGTGAAGGTGAGCGAGTGCAGGGTGGCAAAAAGGGAGAGAGAGGAGAATGATTCATGTGCTGGAGAGAGCAGCAGATCTGAAAAGGCAAGGGCAGTGAGGAGCTGGGTGGGGTAGATGCCCTATTTGCCACCCAAGGCCATGGCAATGTCTGGACCTGGGCTGCTGTCGAGGATCACTGACCAAGTCAGTGACCCTGATGCAGCTGTGGGGTCTGTGTTGATGTCTGTGGCTCCTGTTAACACCAAGGATCCTGTTGATGTCCAGAGTCTGGGCCACTGCCTGTGACCAAGTCAATGTCCAAGGGATGTGCCTCACAGGGACCATGCATGTCCAGTATTCCTGTGCTGCATCCCAGGACCATGGTGGCACCAGGCCCAGACTCCTGCCTGGAGTCATATTTAGTACCAAGTCGCTTCTGCAGCTGGGCTCTTTGTTGATGTCCATGGCTCCTTTTCCCTCCTACGGCCATGCAGAGACCCACAGTCCAGACTGACACCTGAGTCCATGTTGGTCTTAGTGGGTCAAGCTGCCACCGCGGCCATATAGACCTGAGTGGCCCATGCTGACACTTGGTGCCTTGGTGTCGCCATGTCCTTAACTGTGGCCATGGGCCATATCTGTGTTTGTGGCCCTACCAGAGCCAGGGTCTGTGTCGATGTCTGTGGCTCCTGATACCATCGAAGGCTGAGCAGACACTGAGAGGGGTTTGGGGTGCCACCTGATCATGCCCCTCACTGGCTACAGAACTTGCAAGAGTGGGGCACCTCGCCTGGGCAGCATAGTAGAGCTGACCCTGTTGGCAGGGGCATAAGTGAGTGGGCTTCTGGCATGAGAGCAGCAGGACTAACCCCACCCCACCACTTGTGCCTTGTGGTGGCATGGGTGAGGAAAAAAATGTGCTCCCTTCTTCACCCTTACACCTGCAACAGGTGAGCGAGTTCGCCCTGGAGCCACTGGAATAGGAGAACTGGCACTGCCACTAACCAGATGCAGGATATAGGAGACTGGACATGGCACCTCTCCCGGGGAGCACATTAGAGCTTAATCCTCTTCGCAGGGGTGCAGGTGAGCCTGGCCTGTGGGCATGAGAGCAGGGGAGTTGCCCCTCCCCTTCCTTATATGCCATAGATGACATGGGTAAGGAAAATATGCCCCCCCACCCCACTCCTTGCCACCTGTGGAGCCATGAGAACAGAAGAGTTGATTTTACCCCTCACCTAATCCTAAGAGCAGGCCCTGAACCTAAACTGAGCAAAACAGTATAACTGGCCTTGGTGGTCTGTGTGTGGGTGAGCTAGACCCAAGGGTATGAGAGCAGAAGAAGTTGCAGTCCTTCCTGTCTGCTCCACTGGATGAACTAGCCAGAGTAATGCTGGAGACCTTGCCTGGGTGGTGATTGCCAGGGAATGATGGCCGACTGATCCACTCAGCTATCACCCAGGCCCAGCAACAGGACCATGAGGTAACCCACTACAACTCCCACCCCATCTATGAACTGCTGGACCATAGGAAGAAGCAGGACCTGCAGATTCAAAGCTACAGGATCGCCATGACACACGGCAACAATAGGATATCCGAGAAGAGTCACAGTGAGGGCCCAGTATTGAGGGTGTAGCAGAAGCCAGAGGCCTCAAACCAGACCAATGACTACTGCAATGATGTACGGACTAAAGGGTATACTGTGTGACTCAATGGGCCACACTACAACTTTCATGCCAAGATTTTTTGTTTGTTTGCTTGTTTTGTTCTATCTTGTTGTGTTGTTGGTTTTGCTTTTATTTATTTTTATTTTCATTGAGCTCTACATTTTTCTCTGCTCCCCTCGGTTTTACTCTTAAATTTTGTTTTGTGGGAGCGGTTGCAAGGACAGAGGGCAGACATGAGGGAACAGGGAGAGGAGTAGAATCATAATGCAAGTTATGACATCCACAAAGAATCATTAAAACCTTTTTTATAAAAGGACATGCATAAAGTAAAAATAATTTAAACAAGTGTTTGTGGATGTACTAAGCATCTACATGGAAAAAATGTCTGGATAATAAGAGTAGAACCCTTAAATCCATTCAACTTACAAAATGTGCACTCACACATAAAGGAACAACATGATGCCAAACAGGACTTTAGATGATGAATTTAAACAATCTGAGATGCAGATGGCTTCCAGGAAATAGCAAATAGTGAAGTTACACGCTAGAAAAGAGAGTAAGCAAGAAACACACTACAATCTTCTCAATCTTCAGTTGGGTCTTCTAGATCCAGGTCAGACATACGCTTAAATCCTCTTAGAGGAATAGTGTTGCCCAAAGAAGCATTTTTCTTTCTTATTTTAAACTTTTAGGTTTTTCTCCTACATAAAAGATTAGACCAAGTACCTTTCGCCTAAGTAGGTAAGGGAAGCACAACTGAGATACATGACGTCTCTTAGTTTCGGAGACAATGTCTCATATCACATCTGTGTCCGACTTGTATTCCAATATCCTCCTGCTTCAGTCTCCTGAGTCCTGGAACTGAGAAAATAAACCACTACATTTTGGGTTTTTTTTTGCATTGTAATTTCTATAGGATAGTTCATGCTTATATTTCATAGGCATAGTCTCCTTAAATTCTCTTTCCCTTCATCCTTCCCTCCATCCCTCTCTCCCTCCCCCATACATGCATATATATGTTCAACCTCCACATATGTTATGAACATATATGTTAATAAAAGATGGTAATGGAGGTGATCATCATCAGTTACAATTACTTCACTGTATGCAGCTTACTAAATAATTCTATAAAATCAGTCATTTATGTACCAGAGTGATCCACAGGCCTGAGTCGGAGTGACGGGGCTGAGAGGAGAGGAGGACCCATGAGCTGGAAGTAGACAGAAGCATGGTCTTCCTCATAGAGAAGCAAAGGGAGCAGGGGTGGGCAGAATCTTTCCCATACCACAGGTGTCCTTCCTTCTAAAGCAGAAAGTATAATGTCCATAAGGAAAAGAAGATGAATCTAATCAAAGTCGATTTCGTCCTTTTTTTCTGTGTTATGAACAACCTACCCCAAGTTTTGTTTTGTTTTGTTTTGTTTTTTTCAGGAATGACAAATCATAAGATATAAAGATTTTAATGTGCAAAATAATTCTGTTCTGGTGTCTGCTGAGAAGCACATCTATTCTTCTGAACTTTTCTGTTGCTTCGCTGAGTACAACTGCATTTTCTTATTTTCTGGATTTTAAGTAGGTTATCATGAACTTTAGGAACCATAATATACTAGGAATTTGGCATTGTCTTTTATAAGGTTGTGCTACTTGTGCTTTGTGCATGTAATCTAAAAATCTATTAATATTATATTCATACCTCAAGTTAAACCTTTGTCTCATGACACTTCTCATTTAATAAAAAAGCCCAAGCAATTAAGGCAAAGGAATGATCCTGCTGAACACCAGCAAGTGATATCTGTGGGCAGATAGCTCACCAGGGCCCGACTGGGGAAGCAATTGTGAACTCTGTGTGCGATGTGGTCATTAAGACTGCACCGAGGAATCTGTTGAGAGGTGTGTCATGCTGTTTTCCTTTAACTCTTCTTACTCTCTATGAGGAAATACTGCACAATGGAAACACATCCCAGCTTCCACTGGGCCCATTCCTGAAGATGTCTTCCTAGAGCAAAAGAAGTCATTGTGGCTTCATTCACTCTATGATTTGTGTATGAAAGGATGAAATGACAAAAGTAAGATTAAGAACAGAGAAAAGGGGAATAAAGAAATATTGCAATTACATTATAATCAGGAAAATGGAAGAAAGATTCCAATATAAAAATAAAAGAGTCGATCAAAGGGTAATCTCAAGTAGTACCTGATCAGTAGAAGTCACAGCTGCTTTTCATAAATTTCTTCTTTTTGTCATTTATTAAAATTGGTCCAGTCCAGAGTTTTCTTTTACTGAATTTCTGGAGCTCTATATTTAGAAATGAAGTAACTTTTTATTTAGACATTTCAATATTTTCACTTCAGTTCCATTTAATGGTACTTTAAAATATTAAAATTAGAAAAAATTCTTATCTTAATATTCCATTATGCTGCTATTTGCTCTTGAAATATTCATATGACCTCATAAGGAAATTTTAAGTATGAACAAAAAGCAATTTTATAATATTGAATCAACTCAGATTTTATTAATTTGTATAAATAGCTTATTTTTATGAGCAAATGTATTGTATAAACCTAAAAGCCTTTGTTCAATGCTACTAATATGCAATTATTTACTATAGTAGCTATTTCATTACACAGTTTATTTGTTTTCATTTTTCATATATTTCTATGCATGCATAAAAACATATAACCCTGTGATTTCCCAAAATATAAAAACACACAAATAAATAAAATATAGCCTTTTATGTAAAAGTACATGTATAACATATTTTAAACTAGGTTTAAAATAGTCAGGATGACTAATGAATTATTTGATTCATTAAATGTGGACGGTAACAATGGCAGACTGAACTATTCATGTTTTGGGATTTGTTTATAGATAATTGGTCATTTCTATCTCGACAGCAACATTTGTTATCTGGCTAGAGGAAGAGGGCACAACAAAGAGTTTTACAAAAAATATCAAAAATAGAAGATTTTTATTTAATTGTTACTTATTTAAGACTAATTATTCCAAACTATTGCTTTCTGAATGTGCTTACTTGATCCTCACGAATGACTACTTACTTTCGCATTCTATTATCCTGGCTAAGTTATGGAAAGTACACATTTTCAATGATCCTTTCCAAGTTCAAATATTTGCAGGTATATAACACAAGGTGATATTTACAAATATAGCTTTAAAAACTTGTATCGGTTCCTTGGTGATTTCATAAAATAATTCAGGGTGCTGTAGAGGCATGAATGTCATGTGGTTAAGTCATATAGCTTTTACTTAAGTTTTAGGCATTTCGTGGCAACATGCTTTTATTGTTGTTCTTACAGATATTTAAACTATAATAATGGCAACATAAATAAAATCTAGTTCCTTAGAAATTTTATCTGCCTCTTAGATTAGAAAAGAGTTCTGATCTGTAACCACATGACTATAATTTTGCTTCCTTTTCCATACCTGAGCCGTAATACCCTATCATGGATATGTTCAAGGTATAAAACTCAGTTGAATATGTTGGATCATCCTAAAACACAATAGGAACAATACTTAAGCTACAAAAATCAATTCAGACTTTGTTTTATGCTGAAAATTTAATATTTATTAGATTATACTGTGCGATGTTTATATAAATAAAACCTTTGTGATTTGTTCAAAATAAAATTTACTTTTAATAGTCAAAATCTAAGGCATATTAATGACATGTTAGTGACAAAATGATTTTTGTAAGGTAATGCTTTAATAAAAGTGTGTTACTATAGGTAACTTTCATTAAAATAAAATTCTTTTGTAAATATCATAATGGTGCAATCTAATACTTAAAAGAAGGGTAAATTCAAAAATAAAGGCTAAAGTTTACCAATGTTTTGAGATTCCAAGAAGTAATATAAAAATGGAAACTGCCACTCTTGGCAAAATTTTCAGGACTATTTAAGTTGTGGTCTCCTGCTTCCCAGATGGTTTGCTTGGGTGGCATGATCTGTATTCTCTTATCTCCTGGGCATTAAGGAGGAATGAAAATAAGTGGAGGCTCCTGTGTCCATGGCCTAATTAGAATCAGGCAGTTAGCCTCTGAAAAATTAGTGCTTTGTGCTTCCTGTCTAGTCCCTTACTGTCAAATTATCTTAAATCCTTGTTTCAAATGAAACACTAGATTATTCTTCTTCAAGCCAATATCTTTGCTCTTATTAAAAATAATTGAATGCTTTATTATTCAAAAATACCAGTTAGGATTGACTACCTATAATCTATGAGGTAATGAAGAAATAGACAAGTCATAGTTGTATTCAAACTTGATATGTTTATATATGTCTTGATTATGAACGGATTTCTTTAACAGAACACTAAATTTCAACACACCTTTGTCCCTTAAGTGGGAGATAAGTTGTTACTCAGAATTAATATACTGCTCATATTTTGTGAATCAATGCTTGAAATAATATACATGCTTTTCTTTGGCTAGGGATGAAGTTTAGAAAATTATAGGTGATACCAACTCAGACCACTATTCATGATAGAAATTCTGAAACTGGTGCTCCAATGACATCCTAATTTGATGGTAGTTTACAACAAATTTGGCTCTAGTTATTCTATTGAGAGAAAGTTCAGGATAGCAAGTTGGACATTTGAAACCCAGAACCCACTAAGCTCTGGTTCTGTTCATTAAAGTAATAAACATCTGTTAGGTAGAATTTATAGGGAACATGAAATAAGCCATTTCTGTTTAGTGCTCAGGCCAAAGTCTAGGGCTTAGTAGGTGAAGTTAACCGTTATTGTTCTCCAGCATGGATAAGTACCTGTGGTGGTTTCAGTTACAAGGACACTCATATATTTGAATACTTTGTCCCCAGTTGCTAAAATTCTTTTGGAAAGATTCAGAAATTATGGCCTTGGAGGAGGCATGCCAATGAGGGGCTGGCTTCAAGGTTTTAAAAATCTACAGCATTTCCAGTTAGCTTTCTCTGTGTCCCATGGTTCTGTCTTAAGATGTAAAATCTCATCTGTTGTTGGATGAAGGTTCTATGATGATATTTGAGATCATCAGTCTGACTACAGGGCAAGGCCAGTTTGGGCACCCTCTCCTCTATTTCTTAGGGTATTAGCTGGGGTCATCCTTGTGGATTCCTGGGAATTTTTCTAGAGCCAGGTTTCTTGCTAACACCACAATGGCTCCCTCAGTCAAGATATCTTTTTCCTTGCTCTCATATCTGTCCTTCTTCCATCTCAACTATCCCATTCCCTCAAATTCGCCTCAACCCTCCCCTTTTCCCTTCCTTCTACCCCCCCCACATGATCCCAATTTTGTCAGGCGATCTTGTCTGTTTCCAATTTCCAGGTGGGTCTATATATATTTTTCTTTGGGTTCACCTTATTACTTAGCTTCTCTAGGATCATGAACTATAGGCTTAATGCCCTTTGTTTATGGGTAGTATACAGTTATGATTGAGTACATACCATATTCATCTTTTTGGGTCTGGGTTACCTCACTCAGGATAGTCTTTTCTAATTCCATCCATTTGCATGCAAAATTCAAGATGTCATTGTTTTTTACTACTGAGTAGTACTCTCATGTTGTAGGGAGGGCGGGGGGGGGCTTTGTTTGTCTCAGCTGCCTAGCTTACACCCAAAATAATCACACAGAAACTGTATTAATTTAAAAATTGCCTGGCCCATTATCTTTAGCTTCTTATTGGCTAACTCTCACATCTTGATTTAACCCATTTCTAATAATGTGTATGTCACCACGAGGTAGTGGCTTACTGGGAAAGATTGAGGGTGTTTGACCTGGCAGCTCCATGGTGGCTCTCTCTGATGCTGCTTTCTTCCTCCCAGAATTCAGTTCTGTCTTGTCTTCTCTGCCTACCTAAGTTCTGCCCTATCAGGCCAAGCAGTTTCTTTATTAATTAACCAATGAAAGCAACACACAAACAGATTTTTGTGTTGCCATTTCCCCTTTTCTGTTTAAAAAGGAAAGGAAGACTTTAACATAGTAAAATTACATATAACAAAACAGGTATCAAATAATAATTACAGTTACAATATTTATATCTATTTTATCTTTTATCATAACAAAGGAAAACTATAACTATAACTATCTATCTATTCTTCAACTTCATCAAAGACTCCAGAAGGATATATTACCTAAGTAAGCAAGAAGTGCGTTGCAAGCAGCTTCCAAAACTCTAGAAATGACAGAGACATCTCGCTGCCTGGACAGTCACCAAAGTTCTTTTGAACTGTTGGGGCATCCATCTTTAGCCTACAGGCCCATAGTATCCAGGAGACTTTTTCATGAAGCTGGAAATTTTAAAGACAGTTTAGTCACTTTCTTCTATGTCCTGCAGAATGTCTTGCAGACTCTTACATGAAGCAGGAACCCTTAAGGACCATCTCACCTTTAGGCAAGTTTAGCAGTAATTTCTCGGTGGATACTGCATATCCAGTTTATGCATCAGTCCAAGCAAGAGCAGTTTCTTGCCCAAATGGCTATCAAACTCCATAAGGAGCCTCTTCAATGCCCATCTTCCTCTTGAAGCAGATTGGTGCTGCCAGGAGCAGATATGTATCATTATCATGAAAAGCTCTAAGTTATTAAAACATTTTAAATACCATATTCTGTAGTCTTTGAAAGATATGAAGAATGCCTATATAACTGAAATACATCTCTCTATATATAGAAAATCTAACTAACATAACTACAAGCTTGACGATTATCGATGATTATCCATTAACAACCTATATTTCCTACTTATACATTATATTTTTAAATGAAATACACAATACCTTAATCAAGAGCAGAAATATACATATAACAAGATTGACCTTAAATTTATAACAATAAAGCAAAATCCATAACAATGCAAATTATTTATATCTATAACATATCCCACTTTAAATGTAAAAGAACATTTATAAACAATATTTGGGAATATGGGTACAGATTTTTCTCTCCAAACTGCTTTGTGCTGTAGGGGGGGGCATTATTAATTTCCAAAGCATCATATCCTTAGACCCAAATTCTGAAGTCATTATACCTTTATAATATACATGCTGGTTTAGCTTAGCCCATACAATGAAATGTTTCTCTGTACTTAGCTCCTTTGCAGTCAAAAATTCAAAGAAAACACAATAATATACAGAATCCAGACTCTCTGTGAATTTTCCATTTTTACATGGCTTATTTTTCTTTATTTCTTTTAACCTATCAATATTTGTACTGCCTGTCTCTTTAAAGACTTTACCCTTTTTTTAAAGCATTAACTTTATTTTATCTCTCTCTATACTCCTTTTCTTCTCTCTCCCAAGCCTCCATACATTTATCCAACACTGTGACCCATTTAGAGGTCTTTTATGTCTGAATCTGTCCTATTGTGAATCTGTAATTCTCTACTGTCTTGGAGAGCTTTTAAAATGCTAAGCAGCTTGGTTGCAGCTGCTCTGGATGTTGGCTTCACCCCTCTCCAATTTCAAAATGGTGGACGTACCATTTCTGCTAGCTCTGGGGCCACCAGTTAGGATCCACACTCAGCACTTTATTCTGGGAATGAGCACATAAACTCGTTTTATCCGAGTTACAGCCAAATCTGACACACAGAACACTGCTCAGCCTGGAAACATCTCTCTGTATGGCGGTGGGAGGGAATCTGCCATGCTCTCCCTCCTCCCAAGCCTAGTAGACTGATCCTGCCATTTGCCCAGGCAGGAAGAGCCGAGCCATGGGCATGATCTCATATACTTTGCTCCTGACCCCGAGTGGGCACAGAAACACCCAGGCCCACAAATGCTCCATAGAAACACTTAATAGCTGGCATTTGTACTGGCAGAACAGCCCAAGAAGTTGGGTTTTAAAACTGCGCAGCTTTTTTTCTGCTGCGGCTGCTGAGTCAGGAAAATTTCTTTGGGGTACCCCACCAGCAAACAGCAAAAAGCTGTGTTAAACTCTATATTTGTGTCTAGAATTC
This sequence comes from Ondatra zibethicus, assembly GCA_004026605.1. Lineage (NCBI taxonomy): Eukaryota > Metazoa > Chordata > Mammalia > Rodentia > Cricetidae > Ondatra > Ondatra zibethicus. The sequence continues at coordinate 49,138 of PVIU01007668.1, read as the reverse complement.
CTTTTCAAGCCCTCTCAGGTTTTACGTGGAGTCAGTTTACCATGTTGAAGCACCAATCACCACTCTCATGTGTAAATGTATCACATTTTCTTTATCCATTCTTCAGTTGAGGAACATCTAGGTTGTTTCCAGGTTCTGGCTATTACAAATAATGCTACTATGAACATAGTTGAACAAATGCTTTTGTAGTATGTTTGAGTATCTTTTGGGTATATTCCCAAGAGTGGTATTGCTGCATCCTTAGGTAGGTTGATTCCAAATTTTCTGAGAAACCACCATACTGATTTCCAAAGTGTTATAGAAGTTTGCATTCCCACCAGCAATGGATGAGAGTTCCTCTTACTCCACATCCTCTCCAGCAGAGGCTATCATTGGTGTTTTTGACTTTAGCCATTCTGACAGGTGTAAGATGGTATCTCAGAGATGTTTTGATTTGCATTTCCCTGATCGCTAAGGAAGTTGAACACGTCCTTAAGTATCTTTTGGCCATTTACAACAACAGATGGAAACAGAGGCAGAGACCCATATAAGAGCACTGGACTGATTTCCCAAGGTCCAGTTGAAGAGTGTAAGGAGTGAGAATATGAGCAAAGAGGTCAAGACCATGAGGGGTTCATCCACCAAGACAGTGAGCCTGAGCTAATGGGGGTCACCAACTCCAGCTGGACTGGGAGTGAACAAGCATAGGATCAAACTAGTCCTTCTGAACGTGGTTGACAGTTTGGGCAGACTGAGGGTCCACTGACAGAGGCACTTGGATTTTTCTCTACTGCATGTACTGGCTTTTTGGAATCCTATTCTCTTTGGATGTATACCTTGCTTATCCTAGATGTAGTTGGGGTGGGGCTTGGACTTTCAACAAGGCAAAGTGCATTACCCTCTCTTAGGATTAGAGGGGGGTTGGGAGGGTATGTGGAGGAAATGAGAAGAGAGGAGGGAGTGAGAATTTGAATTGGTATTTTTTAAAGTAATAATAATAATAATAATAATAATAATAATAATAATAATAATAATAATAATAATAATAATAAATCTCAGCTACCATTCCAGTACCTTGCTTGCCTGCCTCCCGTCATGCTCCTAGCAATGATGGCCAAGGACTTTAACCTTCTGAAACTGTAAGTTCCAAGTATATTACTTATTATATATGTTGTCTTGGTCACAGTGTCTTATCACAGCAATAGAAAGATAACTAAGACAGTTCCATGTGGAAAAGTTTCTTTAAGAAGATATCAATGAAACCTGTAAATGTGTGTTCACTCTTTTTGAAGTTCAATGCTGAAAATATTTTTAAAAAATACTAATATAACCTAAGGGAATCATTTGTTGTTAGTAATGGTCCTTAGATGCAAAAATCCCATTTAAAAATATTTTGCCTGTAAGATATTTATATTTTAAATATCTTTACTTTTGCTATAGCTTTCATATAAAAAATTTTAAAAATTTTCTTCAGTGTAAAGGATTGCAGTTGTAGAATCATATTAAAATAATGAGAGATTTTCTTCTAAAATCATAGTCATAAGTAAATGAATATATAATTATTATTGATTGATTTGTGAATATTTAACCCTATAACACATTTTTTGTTTATTTCTTCATTTCTTTCAAATAAGTACTGCTGTGGGATAATGCTCTTGTACACTGTAAAGATTTGTCACTCATATTTGTTTAATAAAATGCTGATTGGCCAGTAGCCAGGCAGGAAGTAGAAGTGGGGTGACCAGAGTAAGAGAATTCTGGGAAGAGGAAAAGCAGAGAGTCAGTCATGCGCAAGATGCAGACAACGCAAGATGAGAATGGCTTCCTGAGAAAAGGTGCCAAGTCATGTGACTACACACAGACAGAAATTATGTGTTAATTTAAGTTGTCATATCCACTTAATAATAAGCCTGAGCTAATAGGCCTAAGAGTTCATAATTTATATAAGCCTTTGTGTGTTTCTTTGGGACTGAATTACTGCAGGACTAGGAAAGACAGAAACTTCCATCTGCAAACTAAAATTGCATTTCAAAACATCACTAGCAATTTTGACTAGGTTCCCCTTGCTTTTATTTTGGTGTTGTCATCCATAGTTATGATTACTCACAACAGGCAAATAAATTCAGTTTTCTTTGGAAATCATCCAGATATTTGACAAAATTGTCACAATTTTATCCTCCATAGTCTTTACTTAGTTGTTATTCATTCTTAAGTTGTTCTCTAAATACCCAAGTTCATTTTAATCTTTCTATCAATAGGACACCTTGAAATGAAGGTAAAGGGAGAAATAAAATTTTCTAAGTCTAGTAATCCCAGTGTTTTTTCACTTCCTAGAAAACGGTAAAACATTCATTTAAAGTCTACAATAACAAATACTTGTGCATCCCCTGGTTCGTACATGATGGCAGTGTGGAGGCCAAATTTTGTGTTGCTCCATACCCACAAGTGTAAATGCAAATGCCACATTTAGCTCAGAATCATCAAGTCACTCTAGTATATGCCATTAGTTAAAATAGACCCTTCCAACTTCACAGGGATAACATGGCCAGTATAAACTCATTCCTCGCTAGATTTTCATAAGCTTTTTAACATTTGGATGCTTTATGTTATAGTGTTTCAAGCTAATTTCATTTTCTCGCAAAATTGGCTCATATCATTATCTATTATCATCCATTCTGATCATTTTATCATTTTGCAAAAACTTTAATAGTTTTTGCCTCAATTCCTCTTTAACGTATATAGAAGGGGGTTGAAAAAACTACTAGTAAGTGTCTCTGAAGAAAAATAAACTGTTATATTGAAATGACGTTTCTCAAACTAAAAATTTAAAAATAAATAACGTTGAGTAATTTTGCCTGTTGGTTAGCATGACAGGCTTTCATAGTGACAGTGACACCATCAGGTCAACCTCTCAAAGCCATCATGCTGAGAACATTTGCTTTTCTGATGCCTGGAGTCTTCTCCCTTTCCCAAGAATGGAAAACTTGACTCTTTTCACCTAATACTTGTGCACTTAACTAGATTATGACAAATCCAATTTTGATAGCATGAAAACTACTCTAGCACAGGTAAAAAGATGGATGCTATTGTGTGGTTTTTCTATATATAATGCTACTATTATAGACCTGTGAGTTGTCTCATATTTCCCTAGGCCTATCCTAAACTGGTAAGTTACAACACAACTCCTTTAATTGATTCTTTACAACTTATGTACAATTTCAAGTCGTGCATATTCTTATTTATATGTAAAAGCCATCACTAAATTTTCTCTAAATCTTAATTTCATACAATAAATGGAATATGTAATACTTCGGTTTCCCTGCCTTAGCCCCAACAAAAATGGAAGGTAAATTCAGCACTTGACTCTAACTTTGCATTTATCTTACACAGCTTGTTGAGCTCTTGAACATTTGGGTAATCTGTGGATTAATTTATCCATATATTGATTTATTTTTAATTATTTTGAGTTTCTAACCTCAATTACTATTTCAAGAGTAGAATGCATAAAGATAACAGGATAGCCATGATAATGATATGTACTGTAGGAATTCAGCTTGTTTTTCCTCCACATTCTTAAATGCTCACCACACATTTTGTCATTCTCACACTGACTCTTTGTTTAATAAAAATTACTGCAGCTGGCATAAGGGCAGTATAGTAACTTATTTAAATTGAAATTAGCCTAATAGGTTATTCTTCTTCATGAAGGTAGCTATTAATAAAGATATAATTAGCCTATGTATAAATTAGGTTAAGAGGCTGCTATCAAAGATGGTCCAGACAGTCAAGCTTACATATAAAAGCACATTTCTTATCCACTTAATGCTCCAGAAAAGACTAGTTCTGATTCACTAAGTTACTCAAGGACCCAAACTGGCATTATCTCTGCAATTCTCGCCATACACCTGGCTTCTTACCTAATGGCTAGAAAATCTGCACTGATTTCAGGCTTTGCACTAGTACAAGAGGCTCAGCAATATTATGCACTTTCTGAGAACTGGTACTATGTTCCAGCAACACGGAGGATCCATGCTTATAAAGTGGTTGCATAGCAAACCTCAATCTCACCAATAACCCCTCTTTACCCCAAGCCCTACTCTCATTTATTTAGACTTTTTGTTTTCTCCTCCTCATTCAAGTTGTATTCTAACTACAAGAAGGAAATCATGATTTCCATGTGTCACATGCCAAAGTGACAAATTCATATACTATTATTACATGATTTCCAATGCTGCTGGTAGTTGATAAATGCAAACATTTTCACCAGTTTTTGTTCATTTATTACTAGTAAATAGTTCTCATTTTAAAGTTCTTTAAATTTTTAAAATATTAATCACTTTTCTGTAATGTGTGTTGGACCTAATTTCCCTTATTTTGCCATATTTCTTTCAATATTGTTTATAAAGTTAATCTTTGTAAATATTTGAAAAATTTACATAGTCATATTTATGATTTTTTTCTAGGTTAATTCTTTTCGTATCATGTTTAGAAAAGGCTGTTTCACAAAATTTGGGGTGATTTGTTCCAGTATATTTGTGGCCCCTCTTAGTGTTTAACTCTTTGATGTGATTGGGATTATAATGAGAGGATATCCCATTCTGATGACATTCTTTTCCCATCAATAACTGGGGGGATATACACTTAGAAGTTATTATATTATTTAATAGTACTTAACCTAAATCATGTCACTGTATGTTCCCAGGTTATAATAAAGGATGTTAGAAAGAGTATTTTTATGTGGTGTCTTATCTTGGTTACTTGGTAGCATTTATTGTTGCCTTTGGCCAATGAATTGTTCATTAATAAACAGTAACAAGAAAAACTGATTTTGTAAATATTAAGAAAAACAACAGAATCTTAGAGATGATCTCCAAATACATTCAAACAGTATTCATGTCTTATGTCCCAATCTGAAAAAAAAATTCTAAAATCCATCTGAATTTCCTATCCTTATTGTCATTTGACGCATTTTCTTCAATCAAGGAAAAAAGTCTATTATACTTATTTAACATACTACTCAACCTTATCAGTTTCATGGAGCATAAAGATTTCATAAATAAATGGATAAATAGAAGGAATTAGTTGCATTAGCTTCTGAGACTATTTATAGAACTAAACTTTAGATGGTTATAGAAAAAGTCAAGAGGAGATACAAGTACAAACAGGTTAATAAAGCAGATGGGGCAGCAGCTAGAAAAAAACAAAAATTTGTTTAACAGGGTGTATACACAAGAATTATGAACGTGCATTCCATTTGGTCATTTATCTATTGTCTTTTATTTTTTACAGGCTTCTTTCAATTACGTGAACAGTTAAGCAGAATTAATCATATGTAGATAAAACTCCAAATGTGCCTCAATACTAACACATTCAAAATTATTCTAGTTTAGCTGTAATAACAACTGTAACAATGTTGTGTTAGTAAAGGGACTCTGAGTTGTTTGCTTAATATATCAAATGCCCTGTGAAGGATAAGCAAGCCAATCCTGAGCACCATCTGGACCCTAGATACGGGCTTCAGATATGACTGTCACATAGCCACTGAAATATACAAATAAATCAAACCATCAAAGAAATAAGAAGGAAAAAGTCACCTGTAGTTGTGGCGGTCTATTTCCAACCCTCTGCTGTTTCCTGGTTGTAAATGTTGAGCATTACCATGATACAGTCTACAGATTTCACATACTACACCTATTCAATGTCACTATAATTTGTACAAGGCGTTTGTCATGTGAAGTTAAATTTGAAAATAGTGAAACCAAGTTGTTGAGAGCATAACAGGAAGGTCCTTTCACCCACATCTTTCCAGAGAAACCAGAAATGTTAAATATCCAGGAATATCTTTCCAGTGGGTAAAATGTAAAACCTGTTCTTCCAGAAAGCTGAGAATTGCAAGTGATCAATAGCCTGGCTATCTGCATTATCTGCTAGACCAGGCCATCCTAAAATCAGGGCAGAGGTGGCTAGCAATCTACTTGATCCTTACCGCCAGGGGCTGCCTAAACTCCACAAATCAGCACCAGAGGTGGCTAATAGCCCAAGAGACCAGTACACTGTTGCTATCTATATGACAGACCCTTAATCCCCTAAACTAACACAGGTAGCCTATGTCTTGAATCCAACTTCTTGGAAAAAATGGTATGTACCCTGAGTCAAGTTTTAATGTAGTTACACTTTCTTGTGCACTAAGGATTGTATTACACCAAGAAACCTTTTTCCAAATTATACTGGGATTAAATATGCTAGGTCTAAATGGCGTGATACTAGACTCTTAGGAAATCTTGATCCAGATTAATGAAGTCAATCTGAACCATTTTCATTCTCATACCATATCAATCCTCTTCTCTGCATGAAAACCCCTCACCAAGTCTCCTAGTCGTAGCAAATAAATAAAGCAAGATTTAATAAAAACATATCACTTTAAATTTATTTTGATAAAGGGTCATAAAATGCTTATTAGACAATTAAAAATAAGAATAGATTGGTTCTGAACACAGTTTGGTTGGCCTGTGCCTGTGACTTTGTATAAGATGCTAAAGCTTCAGGACATCTGTGCTAATGTTGTGTGTTGGCGCTCCATGCCCGGAAGAATCATTACATGCAGTAAATGCAGTCTTGTATGTATACCCCGGCTCCTGTTTCCCTCACTGTGTATCACAGATGGAGTAAATGGGCCTGCAATTCCTCAGGGTTTTAAAAAATTCACTATCATAGTTAAGAAATTGTGGCTGCTTCATTGACTTCCACCCATAGCGGTCTGCTTCAATGTAACCTCCTATCCTATAGAGCCTGGAAAGATAAACCTAAAGCTTTGCTTACCATCTCTTTATGGACTGTTAATCACCAAAGCAGGGAATATAATGGATTGCAAATATTTACTAGACTTGAGCTTCTATATACAGCTGTGCCTACATAATTTAATCAAGGCTTTACAAGGCAATTTATCTCAAAGAGTTTTGTAATTCTGAATTTTAATAAGAAAAAAATACTAAGCATAGTATTTGAATTTTGGTGGTTTTGATTGTTGGCCATTAAATTAAAAGGTTTTCATTTATGATGTAATATGTAAAACTGTAAAAATAGACTGAACATTCTTCATTACCCATGCATAATTGCATGCTTAGTTATAAAGAAAAATGTTGTCTCTAAATAAATGTTCACTGAAAATTTTCTCATGGGAAACCAAGAAAGTGACGGTTCTGTTCAAAGGACAGAAAACACAGAACAATGTCAATACCAGTCTTGGGGGAAGTAATGTCCAGTTTCATTGATGATGTTTCACTGAGAGATAAACTAAACATTCATTTCAAACATACACAACATGTAACATATCTAATATTTAGAAATGAATCCCACAGATATACTCTCTCTCCTCAAATGTTCATTGATTTAATATATTTTAATTTCTAAAAAGAACCTTTGTAGGGAGATATAATTTGAGAGCTAATTGTACTCCAATTTGTATACTACTTTATAAGTCTTCTTTCTTTAGATAATATCTCTTTGGAAACCCAGCCTTACACAGTGGAAAGGAACCTTTTAAGGAAACCTTGGTCTGGGAAACAAAAGGAATTCAAGCCAAGTCCTGTGTACAAATGTTTTCTAAGGCTCCAGTTGCTGATCAAAACTAGTTCTGGAGGGAGACAATTATTTTCATAAAAAAAACTCATTAAGATGAAATCAGTGGTGAGAATCAGTTGCTGAAATACAGACTGTTTTGTAAAAGGGAAGAAACTTCATACTCCAAAAAGATTTTTTTTAAAAGTATATGGCTTTTATAATTAACACTAAGTAATAAACTAGATAATGTCAGTGTGGTTTAGACAATAAGAAAAAAGAAAAATTTAAAAGCCCTATTAACTGCTGTCAGCCTTAGACAAGAAGACTAAATATTCTCCTTTTTCTAGAACTCCACAGGGATGAAGATTCAAAGTTCAAGGTCCATGTAATAGACGTATATTGAATAAACTGTAATAAGCAATTAGCACAACACAGTAAAACCTACAGCCATAAGTGTATCACATTGATAAGAGAAAGTCAGGTTAATTTGTGCTAATAATCTGTTCTTACATTCCAGACATTATTTAAAGTAAACTACGGAGGAATAGAAACATAATAGCTATTTTACAAAGGTGCCTCACATGGAAAGAAAAAAGAGACTGTGTAATTATGGCCCAGGGACACTGTTAGGGCTGTGAGGGTTGAGATAATCATGGAAGTAGCAAGGCTTTCATGTCACTTCTAAAGGCACCAGCATGTGGTATAGCCAACCCCTGGGATCACTGGCATTGCCAGCACAGTGAAGTCCCCTGGGATATTTAGGGGATGGTGAGGAATTATGTGGGAGGTAATGGATGCTTTAATATTTTTGTACATCTTAAGCCTGGCTGAATGTTATCACCTGTAAATCCACTTTCCCACCTTTTTCTAGATGCATGCACTCCTGTTTAGGATGTACATGGATTGGGAATGAGAGATTTAAATCCAAGGCACATTTTTTAAGTAAAGATTTACTTTAAATATCGATCTGTTGAAAAATGAGAAATCCTTGGAAAGTAAACAGATAAACAGAAATTTGAGAAACATGGATATTTTCAAATACCACATAATGTGATACAGACAGTGTTTATGTGCTTAAAATTTATTGCCATAATCTTGAAAGCAATCTTTGCTCCAATACTGTTAAACATAGCTATAATTGCTTTAGAGAATTACAAATGCATGCATTCTGTAATTTTTCTGTGTTTTCACTATCACCCTCAGATCATGTGTTCTAATTGTTTGGCTGAAATTGCAGTCAGCATAGACCATTGGAGACATTGGAGAGTGACTTTTTTTTTCTCTTTTATTCACTTTAATTCCAAAGTCTTAATGTCAATGTAATTTATTCATGCACATGTTAATGGGTTAAAATTAAGATAAGATTTCGGAAAGTTGTGACTACTTTGTATTTAGCAATGTCTTTGCCAACAGTGCTAAATGTCCTATTTTTTCCCTGATGGGAATAATTGGGACAAATGCCATTTGAACACTGCAAGAGTAAACGATCATGCTATATCTTTTATTTCTCTATTTAAGCTCATAAAAAGTTCCATCTTCCTGCAGTCCACAGATTGCCCTTGAATTAAATGTTGTATTAGCTTTACTTTTGTTTATGTGAGGAAAATGCTCAGGAATGTGACTAAAAACATGTTGGAAAAATATAACCAAGAGCCCAGTCATGGACATCTAATTGTATTGCATCTACTAACTCAGCGACAAAGAAAAACAACTCCATATGGGTCATGAGGTAATACAAAGTGTATCGACCAACTACCACTGGTTTACCTCATCCAGTTATCAGGGATTGTGATAGTAATAGGCAGATATAAAGTAAGCAGGTAAACCACTGGTTTGCCATTTTTGGGAATGCTTACTATTTTGATGATGTTGTGGGAGATGAGGGTTCAGGAATTTTCAGGTTCTCATCACACTCAGGTTGACCTCAAACACTCTTATGTTGCAAAAGATAACCTTGAACTTCAAGTCTGCCCTCTAACCTAGTAGTTTGATTTCAGGACTGCTCTACCATATCACATGTTTGTGGGTGTGCTAGGGCTTTTTGCATGCTAGACAAATACTCTTACAACAACAGAGCCACATCAGCAACCTCTGTGAGTTTTTCTTTATAAGGTTTAAAGAAATCAGTAATAAGACATTTTAAAACCAATATGAGATTAAATAATAAAAGACTTTGGCCATCTTCCTGTACTGAATGAGACTGTGTCAAATCACAACTGGAATTCTTTTTCATGTACAAACAGGTGGAAGTGGGGATAAGAAGACAACTCCCAAACTATAGGTATAGGTGAGGCTGTTTCAAAGGCTAAAGAGGCGTTAGACTTCTGCTCACGCAGAGAAAGAAAATGAACAATTAAAAATCCACTGATTTTTTTTGGTACAAATAATAAATTTGAATATAACTGGGTAGTTACATAATAGAGTAAAACTATTCTAATTCTCTTAAGGTAAAATAACACACATAGTCAAATTTCTTAGTTTTAGAAGCTAAATGCTTAAGTATTTAAATGTATCCAACTTATAAAACAGCTCAGCAAGAAAAAAGTAGATACTTATATGAATTATTATATTAAAATGCCACAAAATTAGATTGGAAGAGAGACCTCTTGATAAAGGATGGCGAGATACAAACAAAGTGAAGAAGGATATAGGAAAGATGTGAGTTTTTTACTTTTATTAGAAAGGGAGAAGGGAGGATAATACTGAAGGATGGAGGGGAGGAGGAATACATAAAAATAAGGATGTTTGAAAAGGACATGGGGAATCAAATTATTCTAAATTTACATAAAATTACAGATAGCGCGCACATACACACACATTCACACATATAAAGTTACACTACTTGGGGTGAAAATGGTCTTCCCAAGAGCTGTAGAAATAAAATATCAAGTAAAACTTAAGCGTTAGTTATGAGAAAACTCCTAGAGTTGTAGGTCAAAATGGTCCAAGAAACTTTCAAAACTATACAGATTATTGTTACTGCCCTTGGCTAACTCCCAGAAGTTGAAAGTATGTCCCTATTTCATTGCTGAAGACACCATGCACTTTGCACTCAGGACTCAGGATCAATCTGGATCTAACTGGGAAGCTGTTATCTGAAGATTAGCTTTCATATTAACTAAAGGTGCTATGCAGGTTGCCATGGAGAGGAAACAATCAGTAGTCCTAATCAACGGTGATATCTATGAACCCTAACAATGAACAGCTTGATAAGATACCCTTAAGAGTGCAATAGTGGCACTTGTATCTTGGATGTAACCAACAGTTGTCTAATTGTACATAGACCTACTTAACTTGCTACCATAAAACTAGCCAATGTCCTATGGCCAATGAAAGCATGGATCTTAGAGAAGAATTACTATAGTCACTTCCTAAACAGTTAAATTCTTAACTGCCTTTAAGATAATTTTTCCTATTCTCACAGGTGAATTTGGTTTTCACTCTTCATCAAAGAAACTTTTTTGCAGCTGCAGCTGCAGCAGCAGACACCATTATACAAGGTCACAATGCGTCACAACTGACATCTCTAACACTGCCCCAGACACAGAGAACCTCATGGAAGAAGGAAAAAAAATTGTAAGAGTCTGAGTATCTGGAAGACTGCTGTGAGATTATGTCTTTTATATATTTCAGAGAAGATATACTCATGAAATCTTAATAATACGGCTGGCTGCCAAGGCAAAACCTGAACAGTGAAAATACCAATCAGCATCTCATCATAGATAGGGGAAATCTCACAGGAAGTCTTTTCTTTCCCTAGATCATGATCTACCAGCAATTAAGGACTACTGGGAGAAAGAGAATTCGTCTTCCCCAGAGTTGAGCCCCCTAATTGGTTATCCAATAACAAGTGGTCATCCCTAAGAATATTTACATATAAGTAACATTAAATGAACTCACCAAGTTGCATTTATATATTTATTTGTTTATAATTGTGTGTGTGTGTGTGTGTGTGTGTGTGTGTGTGAAATCGGTAAAGTAAAATAGACAATGAATTAGAGATTGATTCTAGGTTGTAAATGGGGAAGGTGTTGTAGTTTTAATTAAAAATAATATTTTAAAAATCATTACACTGAATCTAATTTATAATGAACATATAAGTTCATTATAAATTAGTCATTTTCAGAAATATTTAAAATTTTAAAAATAAAAACATATAAAACTTATAAGCAGCATGTGAGCCAACCAACAGAACTCAGTGGCCATATTAGAACTTTTGACCAGCAGAACAGATAGCCTTGGACTATAATTCAAAGTGTGAAATAAATATCATGGCATTATTTCCACTCATACTGTGGTGGATTGAATGTGAATGTCCCCTATACGCTCGTACATTTGAATATTTAGTCCCCAGCTGGTAGAACTGTTTGGTAGAAGAATCGGGAGATATGGCCTTGTTGGAGTTGGCATGTCACTGAAGGTATATTTTGAAGTTTCCAAAGCTCTTGCCATTCTCACTGTTAAACCCTTTATCTTGTGCTTATTGATCAAGAAGTTGCAGGCAAATGGATGGATCTAGAAAACATCATATTAAGTGAGGTAACCCAGACCCAGAAAGACAATTATCACATGTACTCACTCATAAGTGGTTTTTAAACAAAAAGTAAAGAAAACCAGCCTACAAATCACAATCTTAGAGAACCTAGACAACAATGAGGACCCTAAGAGAGACATACATGGATCTAATCTACATGGGAAGTAGAAAAAGACAAGATCTCCTGAGTAAATTGGGAGCATGGGGACCTTGGGGGAGGGTTGAAGGGGAGGGGAGAGAAAGAGAAGGGGGCAGAGAAAAATGTAGAGCTCAATAAAATCAATAAAAAAGAAGTAAGCTTTCAGCTACTGCTCCAGTGCCCTGCCTGCCATACTCCCCACCATGAAAGTCATGGACCCATGCTCTGAAACCCTGAGCCAAGCATTAAAACTTTCTTTTATAAGTTGCCTTGGTCATAGTGTCTTATCACAGCAATAGAAAAATAATCAAGTCACATACTGATATAAGCATTTAATCTACTATATTGGTGAGGATGAGAAACGAGTATCCCATGCAGATGCCAACCCTGGGCAGGTGGTCTTGAGCTTTATAAGTAAACACTCTGAACTAGGTATGGGGATCAATCTCAGCCATGGTTTTTGTTCCTGTTTCTGCCTTCAGGTTCTAGTTCTGATTTCCTGCCATTTTTTTCCTCTGTGGTGGACTTATAAGCTGTGAGGTGAAATTTTTTCAACCAGTGCTTTTGGGCATGGTGTTTGTATTACATCAATTCCAACCTAGCTTTGATTTTATGCTTATTCGTTGAGAGGTTTATTCATGCATAAAGTGTATATTGATCACTTTATTTGTAAATTGTTTCGTGATTAAAGAACAAATATCTATCTATCTAAGTGTCTATGTATCTATGTATCTATCTATCTATCTACTTACCTATCTATCTAACTAGAGAGGCTGGTGTTGTGTATTATTTTATTGAGTATATAATAATGATTGTATCTTATACTTAGTCCTTTCACTGAGGTATAATCAAGTTGATATTATTTCACCACACACAAAGAAAACTTTTTGACATTTAAGCACTTCTACGGAGTAGCTGTCATCCTTTATTGTGAAATCTCAATAACTTGTCACTAGTAACACCACTTCGCAATTACTGATTGAGCTATTTTAGCATTATGATATTCTGAGTAAATTTCCAAAGTTGTCCAATTACATTCTTTTCAGAGGGTCTGATTCTCTTCAAAGTTTGAAAACAAAAGTGTTGCTAAGGCAACCAAATTTGATTTGCAACAAAAATTAGTACTTTCTACTTTAGGAAAGCACTTCAATGAACCCTCTTATTTTAAACACCCCTTGAATCCATTCGTTAACAAATATTTCTGTATATTTGAATCCAATATAGCCAACTGAAGCAGTCATGAAATTAAATAATCAAGAAAAATATATTATATTCTCTCAAGCACAGGGAGAATAATACTTCACTAGCAATCTTTCATGAGGAGAAAATGAATTCTGTATTTCTGCATCTAAATCATTGTGATATGTAAGTTAGTACTTTAAATATCCCAGAGGATAATACCTTAAGCACAACTGAAGGCATTTACTTAGAAGACTAATTTGGAAAACTCTGAAGGTTTGGGGATGTAAAGAAAGCTGTCTCTATGCTACTGAAGAAAATTTTGCACCTGTTAGTCCAAATTTTTACCACTGTGGCTAAGGTTTCAGGTTACACTCAATATTTATTTGCATTTGTATAACAAGGCCACTTGGCATTTCTAAATTGTGCTTGGAATCAATGATTCTGAAGTTAAAATTCTCAGTTTCCAAAATGTCCCAAACCTCCCAGAAATGATCTTATTCATCTAAAACTCAGCGAACAAAGCATTCCTCACATTTGATCAAATAGATGATGACAGGTATCTGTTAACATTTGGGACTACAGCTACAGCTAATGGATGAAACTGAATTAGAAAATGGTTTTTGTCTGTTTAACTGTAAGTGAAGCTGTAGGCATAATACTAATGCTGCACACTGACATCTTTTGAAGTTTGTGTTTACTTAATCCTGTTCACGGAGATATTTGAGAGGATTCATTTATATGTAGTATTAAGGTAAGATATGTTAAAGGCTTTTGACACAGCACTACATTTGTGTAATCATTGATATGTAGAATTGTTGGGCTTTGGATGGATCTGTACGATGCAGTAACAGTGACAACATAAGTTTCCTGCAACCACATTGGGAGAGAGGGTGAGGATTTAATTTCAAAATGTTGCACACTCGCGACCTCAGAGTTGCCCATTGAACTGTAATAAATGCTTCCACTTCAGGTGTCTTAATAATCATTAACTACTAAAGGATATCCTCTAAATTATGGATAATTGAATCAACTTCTTAGTTTTCTTGGATTTAGAGAAGAACTGGCTTTTAACTATAAGAAATTATAACCATCTCTGTGATTTCTATTACCCAACAGATTTTCTCCAATAAGAAGGAATTTCACCTAATAACTATTCACAGTGTCTTACTAAAACCAAGCATAGACAAATCTACTTGCTTGTCTTTTTATAAGATTTATAAGAGATTAGTCAAATTATAGCAAGAAGATATTCAAATTTCTAGGGCGAATTGAACAAGGAAAGTCAATTACAACTCTGTAATCTCTAACAAACAAATGAAAATTTTTGTAAATTATGATTAGAATTTTATGTTTGGTCAGGCAACTATGTAAACTAGACATTTTAATGGAAATGTACATATTAAATGAATCCCTTAACAAGATTATGTTTCCATATGTAAACATTTCAAAAAGTAACATTTTGTGTTAATCTCTGATCTCTTATAATTTTAATGGGTTAAAATTACAATATTGCTAATTAAATGTAAACACCATAAGAGAAGACCCATGATAACTGGGATGCTCTGTGATTATCTCTGTTGAAACACAGACTTGATGTTTTGCAAAGAAATCATTTGTTCTGCCTTAGTGAAGCTAATTATTCTCAGCATGCAATCACTGTTTCAAATTGCAAAAGGCACATCAGCCTTTGCTGTATGCTGCTGGAATTAAAACCCAACCAAATGAGATAATGAAGTGCACACAAAGAATATGATCTCACTTTTGCAATGCAACAACAGTAAAAACTGCTCAAAGAAATGTTGCAGAAATCATAATTCACAGAAGAAACATGTAAATGTTTCCTCTGTGTTTTAAGTACTTAGTGTTTAGGGAAAAGCATGAGGTTTATCACATGGTGAAGTCATCCTTTAAATGACTGAATAGCATCTTAACAATCCAGAGCGAGGCATATAAGGTTTCTTTTCCTGTTTATGATATGGAACAGCAAGGAGTTGGTCCTTAATATTTCACAGATAAACATTTAATTATAATGATTTTCTAAGAAAATAAGAAGTGATTACTAAAAATGGGCAGTATTCTCCTGAACTCCAGATCTAAAAGGATGAAACATACCAGTTCTCTTTTTATTAAAAAGGTCATTTCTACTAATGTCTACAACAATGTCTTGCCAAATTTATCAATCTGTGTTTATTCTTCAAAACTCTGAAAAGGATCCACAGTACACAGGTAGCCACCATGATTGTATGATCTAGAAAATATCATTGAGCATGGATGTGTTTACCGTTACTGAAGTGATAATTGAAAATGCCTTGTCATTTAAACCTATTGAGTCATCTGTATTAGTCAGGGTTCTCAGCAGAACTTACAGATTCTTTTTCAGAATGACTTACAGGCTGTGGTCTAGCTAAACCAATTATGTCTCTCTGTGAGTGTAAAGTTCAAGAATCCAGTAGTTGTTCAGCCCATGAGGTTGGATTTCTTTCTTAGCTGGTATTGAGTATAAGCTGGAACTCTGAAGAAGTAGGCTATAGTGCCAGTGACAGAATGGACTTACTAACAAGTATGAGATCAAACATTAAAAAAAAAAAGAGCTTCCTTCTACCATGTGCTTTGTACAGGCTGTCAATAGAAGGTATGGCCTTGATTAAAGGTGGATCTTTCCATGTCAAAAGATCTGTATTAAAATTTTGTTTTCCCATCCCAATGATTTGGATTACAAGTGGGTCTTTCTACTTCAATGGTTTAATGAAGAAAATAATCACTCGTGTGTGCCCAACCATTTGGGTTTTAGTTAATTTCGTATGCAGTCAAACTGACAACCAAAAATAGCCTTCACATGTCCATCCCTTGTCAACTTGACAGAGAATTGTATCTCCTCATGCTATGCTTAATAATCAGGTCATAATTATACTTCACAAGATATACTATCCCTTGTACAACTACAAGCCATTATAAATTTAAAATAGGTGACATGCTCCCTTGAGGAACATTCTTTTAATATCTGGTTCAAGAGCAACATAAGTATAAGAATGAGTATTGAAGTATCTGGAATAGGTTTTTCCATTTGCCAATACCTACAGTTACCAATGCTCCCCACCCCCCAGTTATTGACGTCTCCTGGTAACTTGGAAATTACTGAAAGTCCATGGTGTAAGCTAGTTTACAAATTTGAGAAGACAAATGCATCTGGTTATCTTGATCCATCTGTTGTGAGAAGCAACAGATTTGGTGACTCTGTAAATAAAACTTTTGACAATTTGTAAAAAGTAAGGAAAATGATGATGCCAGTTGGTTGCTTCTAGCCTCTCTGGACAAATTGAAAAAGGAAATACAGAATGGGTAGTACAGGAAAAGAGTTATAAATACCATCTAAGGCAACAAGACTAGTCATAGAAATGATTTTTTTTGAGACCTTTGCGGGACCAACCCCAAGCCAGGGACCTCTGCAGGAGCAGATCTAGACCAGGGACATTTACAGAAACAGGTCTGAGCCTGCAAACTAGGCCAGAGCAGGCCTGAAACAGCAAACTCCACAGGAGCCGAGCAGACTCTGGGATCACTGAGCGAGCTCCAGGAACAGAGTGACCAATGGGGTAACCAGAACCATGGCACTGACTGCACCATGAGGAGCAGTCATCTGAGCCTTGGATCCACTGGCACCTGGAAGATTGATCACCAGAGTCACAGAAAGCCCCAACTACACCAATTAGAGGAAAAGATGAGTAGACAAGGTAAGAACACATGCAACACCACAAAGAGCAACATGACACCAGTAAAATCTAGTGATCCTACAACAGCAAGACATGAACAACCAAATATAGATGAAGGAGAAGAAAATGACCTAAAAAATAACTTCAGGAGAATGTTTCAGGCCCTGAAAGAAGAAATGATAAATTCTCTCAAAGAAATGGAGGAAAAGACAAACAAAAATTAGAAGACATTAACAAATTCCTCGAAGAAAACCAAGAAAAAGCAATCAAACATTAAAAAAAACTATTGAAGACTAGAAATGAAGATTTTTTTAATTGACATGAGCATTTGTTTCTGTCATACGTGGTTTAGAATGTGCTTGCTTAGACATTTGTGTTTTCTTCCCTCAAATTTCTTTATCAAACACTTTAACATCAAATAGTAAAAAAAAAAAATTCCTCATAGGGATGCTATGTCATTGGATTTTTAGTTTATTCTAGACATTAAGGTAAGTTGACAACCAAGAATTACCATCACATCCCTTTTTGTATCTTGGTTTTAGTTTTAGTTTTCTTCTACATTAACCACCATCAAGGATGCTCTATGTTGTTTGCACCAACATCTCCTTTCAAAGAAATATGCTGAAATGAAGATGGCTTATAGGTTTTGTCCCTTGCTTGTTATGGAGGAGACGAGTCACTTTCCCTTTCAGCTGCTAAGGGTGTGCAGTCATCTCAGAGTAGAAACAGCAGGATGCAAACAGAAGAAGTGACAACCCAAGAGACCCAAGTTTCTACTCATTACACTCCATGGGGCTGCCTGCCTGGAAAAATTTACTCTAAAACTTATTGATTGACGATAATCGTCACTATTAGTTACTTACATGCCGAGGTGGCTCGTATAAGGGAAGTTTCTTTCAGCTGGGGCTGCATTTTCTCCCATACTGTTACATTTGATATTTGTTTAAGTAGTGTTGTAAACAAAGGCACATGCAGTGTAGTGAGCATGTGTAGTGAGCATTCTGAGCCTCAAAGCTGTATGCCATAAAAAGCAGTGAGTCGTGTGTAGTGTTGACAGCAGCATCTCTACAGCCTGGCACACTAACTGACAGAGAAGCTCTCGGGTAATTGTTTACTGTCGGTTGAATGAATGATCTCATTTTTGTTGACAATATGGTATAGAAAACATAATGAAATCCTGTAAAATAAAAACTGTGATGAAATAAGTGTACCAGTATTACAAAATTCTCCACAATCCTTAATCCATGGACTCAACCAGCATTGGAAAGAATGTACCACTGGATTGGGCATGTGTGTGATTATCCAGTCAGTGTTGAATTCTTAGTTTAACTTTTGCTTACAGTTTAGTAATTGCCAAAGAGGCAAACAGCTGCAAACTGTGGTTTCTATCACTATTTCTCTAAAGATATGTGCTGATAAAACTATTTTGTCTCAGCTCTCATCCCCAACCTATTGAGTGCTCACAACAATTTGGCAAGTGAATAAATTTTACAGCCTAACCTAGGAATACTGTTTTGTGGGGCTACTTCTTTCCCCATCCCATCTTAGCTGTTTTGCTCATCGTGCCTGTTCAACTTGAGTCACATGGAATGAGATAGCGACCTGTTATTAGGCTAATGTGGCAGCTTTCACCCAGACAAGAGGTAACTGAAAAAATCATTTACACATTTTTTATTATCTTCTTGGATCTACTGCAACAAAATACCCATGCTACAAATTGGAAAATGAGAGAAAAAATATTTTGTTTTTAAAGAGCCAAACAATGCAATTGTCATATAGGAAGACAGGTTGGCATTTGCATCTCGAGGGAAAAACTTTTGAAAGTAACAGAACCGCCAGTGGCAATTAATGAGAAAGCCTTTCCCATTGTTTGCAGTAACAGACATGTACTAGCAGTTTGAGGAAACTGGGAGTGACGGCTGCTGTCACCACAGGGTACTACTATAAACTGAGCTAATTCACTGACATTGCTGGGTTTGTTCTTTTTTCCCCCTCAAATTGTCATATCTTTAGCTTACAATGAGCTTGGTTTTCATTGCCAAATGGTGAATTTAGCATAAATATCGTTTTTCAGAATTAAATTACAATCTATGATGTGTGTGAGTTCTAAGCACATTGTAGTCTCCAGGAACAAATGCAGCTTACTCTCATGAATGACAAGCTGTATTGAACAGATGATCCCTTTTCAACACTTACTCTGCAGACTACAAAAGACAGCCTCTCTGATGGAAAGAAAGGAAAATAAATATTAGTGAGACATCAAAGTTACTTGACAAACTTTCCAGAGCAAAAGTATCTTTTACATAATAGCTTCACTATTAATTCAAAGGAAAGTTGTACTTCTTAATTAATTTTGAGACATAATTGTGCAAGGCTGAATTTCTCATTTTCTTGAAAAGTCTTTTCTTTGAACTATTTCAAGGTCCTAGAACACTAGGCAGAGTCTCTTCTCTCTTCCTAATCAAGTATATCAAAACCTTATGATTTATCAGTTTTAAAGCATTGAAGTTACTTGCTTCAATTATTAATCTATTTCATAATTGTTTATATCTATAATATACCTCATGCTACCCTAAATAAATAGAAATCATACAAATATTTACAATTATTTTGTTTCAATAAAGCAGCTCTCTATAGAATCACCAATTTTGAATATCTTTCTTTATTAAGGGCAGCACTGCCTATAGCAAGTACTGTTACTTCCAATTCATCACTGATTATTTAGAAAAATTATTCAATCTCCATGGCCACTTTTTTGGTGGCCTCATAAAATATTATTTTCATTACCTCATTCTTCAGACAGTGATAGCTTTAACTGACCTTGCACACGTGAAAGCAATGAGCTTTAGTCAATTACACATTATGGCTTCTTTTTTCAGTTGATTATACAAATCAAAGATGAATAAAAGTGGTGAGAAAATATCAACTAGCAATTAATAGTGATGTGTTGCCTTTCTCTGTGTCATTATAAAAGCCTCACCTCACTAAAACGTCAACACCATGTATAATGCAAAGGCTAAATAGAAGAGAAAAAAATAATAGCAAAAAAATAATGATAAGATATTTTAAAGTAAAAGAAACTCAATCAGAAAGATCTGCTTTTAAATATCTCACCATGGTTAGAGTATCTGAAACATTACAGGTATCAAAGAATCAAAGCAACAACTTTTTTCCATATTCTTTTATTTTTCATTCAAAAATTTACACCTCCTCCCCTTCTCCCAGTCCCCTCCCGCTCCCCCGCTACCTCTCCTCCCTCCCCCCTTACTTAAGAGGGGGCAGGGTACCCTGCCCTGTGGAAAGCCCAAGACCCTCCCCTCTCCATCCCTGCCTAGGAAGGTGTGCATCCATATAGACTAGGTTCCCAAAAAGCCAATACATGCAGAAGAGATAAGTCCCAGTGCCATTATCATTGGCTTCTCAGTCAGCCCCCATTGGCAGCCACTTTCAGAGAATCCGGTTTGATCATATGCTCATTCAGTCCTGGTCCAGCTGGATTTGGTGAATTCCCATTAGATCAGGCACACTGTCTCAGTTGGTGGACCAGCCCCTCGCGGTCCTGACTTCCTTGCTCATCTTCTCCCACCTTCTGCTCTTCGACTGGACCTTGGGAGCTCAGTCCATTGCTCTGATGTGAATGTGGGTCTCTGTCTCTATCTCCATCCATCGGACGAAATTTCTATGGTGGTGATCAAGATATTCATCAATGTGACTATGGGACAAGGCTAGTTCAGGCACCCTCTCCTCTGCTGCCCAAGGACCTAGCTGGGAACATCACCGTGGACACCTGGGATCCCCTCTAGAGCCAAGTCTCTTGCCAATCCTAAA